>PVIW01000251.1:436939-645158 GCA_004026585.1 Noctilio leporinus
GGGCGGGCAGGGGACAGGGGGGAGGGGCATTCTGAAATTATCAGTGACATAGAGACTCTCAATCTCAGGTTTCCACACTAAAATGAGGTCCTACTACAGAAGAGTATGTTATACTCATTCATAAGAGAAAAATCCAACTTCCCCATTAGTCCAAGCATCAGCTCCATTTGCACATCAGTGTTCAAAGTGGACATTTCAGTCTCCTATCAGTAGCTTAAACTTTCCCTGGCCTGAGCTCAGACACCCCTATGTAACTTTCACAAACTTCTCCCATTCATGGATGACACAGCTGGGTAGAAATTAGTCTCTAAAAATACTTTCACACAACCGGCTTGTTTTCTAGTCACTGTCTGCTTATGTTATGCTCATTCCATCTGTCAATAGACGTGAGTCACACATTCGACCTTTCAGCTTTACTTGCGCACATAAATTTCTTCCAATTTCCTGTGAAACAAACACTTTTAACTCTTTAGGGTTTTGTAATTTGGAACAGGTCATTTAGGATGATTCAAAGCACAAAGAAAGCCCTTTGTGTGACAAATTTGGCTGGAGCCCTTTACACCAGAAATACAGTTTTCTTTTATTGTTTGACTAATAATTGTAAGTCCATACATGGAGACAGGGATACCTACGTATATATTTGTGTTTGTATATGGTTCTATGTACATATAACCAAACCTTCCTGTGGCTTTCCACGATGGAGAAGCAAAACAGTTCAAAGAAGGTATGTGTATCCACTAGCAACTTTCTGCTAGTTTCCAGGTCAATGGAGTTTTCCTCTCACAATTTAAGTGAAAAAAGACTTGAATGTTCTTGTGAAAAAACAAAGTTGATCCCTTTCTAATACCTACCTTTGATCATGACTGGTTAATTAAATGGTCTAATTTTATTTTTTAATTCCGACTACACACAATAAAGTATCCAAGTTAGAAAGAGATAATGGCAGAAGTACATCTCTATTTTGATAAACTGTATTTGACTGAGTTTAAATTAAAACTAGGTCCAGTATTTCACCAAATCCACCCACCACCCACCCATGTCTTTTTTGATAAAAAGCACCTAGTACCTAAGTAACGAAATGGTGAAATCGACAAGGGTAACAAAAACACCAAGTGTTCTCATCTAAAAATATATTCTTACCCTGAACAAAGGAGAAATAACAAGACCTGCTTCTTCTGGCCCCTCCTTGGTTACCACTCCCAGAGTGGCTGAAGTGATATGGGCTCTTTCTTCAAGAATGTGGAAGGGAGCTGCACCTGCACAACTCCAGGAAAAGGGGAAGGAGATGTACTTCCTAGTTCTGTAATAAGGACTATCCATCTGTGTCATTTCTATTTTACTTTTTGCATCTCCTTTTTTATTACCTGGCAAATATGTTGGCCTGAATAAAATTTCTGACTGTACTTCCTGTATTATAGATATAGGCCTAGAATCACAGGCCCAGAGACTTACTCAGGAGACAGTCTAGGGTTACTAGTAATGTAATCAAAAGATCCCATTAGAGACCAAGAGAGGGGAAGTGACTTCCCCTGTCACGCACCTTACATGTAGAATGTAGAGACCCACGTTTACTGACCAGTGCTGAACAGGTTAGGCCACATGAATCTACACCTGTGTGAGAGCTGGTGGAAGTGGGTGTTCTGAATCACTTCAGGTACAAGCTTCCATTTAGCCTTAATGTATCAATCCTAAATCCTGGTGTGGGTTCCCCTGAAAACTTTTCCTATTTCTTTTGTGACTAATCTGAAATGTAAGAAGAAACACAAAATGGCCAGGCACCTTGGAATAGCATATAGCCACTGGGCACCATGATTGATTAGGGGCTCTTCTAAGCATATGGGAATAGGATGGACATGTTAATATGGATGAACACATGGTACCCATGGAAGGTCAGATCCATATCCCATTCCAGCTTTGCTGACCTGGGAGTGAAATTACAGGACTATGTGGTATAATATGAATAACTTGGTCTTTGAAATGAGGCAGGCATGGGATCCAATCAATGTCTCCAACTAAAGGGTCTTACAGAAATAGCTTAATTTTCTCAGCTATAAAAGGAGAGAATGGGACAATGGTAAACATGACTAGACTGAATTATTATAGTGATTCAATGACATGGGATCCGATCTGTCTTATTTACCATTATATCCTCAATTCCTTGGTACTATCAAGGAATTGATCCCTGGTTCCTTGAGTTCGGCACACAGTCGGGGTGTTGTTAGTGGAAATCAGGCTCTTCCATAGGATCATGAGGAAAGCATTCCAAACACCATGAATGGGAGATTGTAGTGTGGCAAGTTTTTTTGGGTAAAACTAGGATCTGTCCTTGGGTTTCCAATGTCCCTGCTCTGTCTGTCCTACCATGAAAAAAAGTCCAATCTTAACTTCAACAAGGCCAAAGCAATGGCCAATATCCACAGCTTCTGCATCATATTAAAGCTTAGTTATTCAGAGCCCATTCAGTGTGCCGTGGTCCCCAGTAGCACCTTAGACACACATGGCTGCATACACCCAGGTGAGAGAGTGCACGAAAACATTCACTTGATAAGCAAGTGTCTTATCAGGTGGGGGTAGGGGAATGTCAGGGTAGCCTTGCTTGGAGAAATCATACATGGAGAATGCTGTAGAATCAAGCAATGAGTTTATCTAGGGAGTCTGGAAACAGGGGAGTGGCCAGGGAAGAGACTTCTAGATAAGTCATCTTTGACTTGACATCACTGGGTTGGGCTTTTATCCTAGGTGCTACATGCAGTTACATAGGTATACACCTCAGAGGAAAATCAGTTCATCAACCAAAAGTCCATTAACCTGAAAGAACTAAGTGGGATTATCTATTACGCAGTCTGCTTCATTACCGCCTCAACGGGGATCTCTGGACAGGTTAACTTCATTAACTCATTCCCAAGAGTTTCCTGGGTGGTTCCATGATCACATTCCAGCCAGGTTAGGTATGTAAACATTGACTGTTACAGTTTTAACTGAATTCCAGATACAATCAAAGTTCAAAGATATGTGCTGCCTCCAAGCTAGCTGCCCCCATATCCTGACAGGGAAGAGAGATGATTGAGATAAACAGAGAAAATGAGACAGAGAGAGAGAGACAGAGAGAGACAGAGAGAGAGAGACAGACAGAGAGAGAGAGAGAGAGAGAGAGAGAGAGAGAAACCTTTGCTTTTGCTTTTGCTTTCCTGGGATGGCATCATCTTGGGCTAGGAATGGACCAGGAACTTTTTCAAAATGATCAATCAACTTCCCAAGCTTTCATGGGTTTTTGACAGGCCCATCTCCAAACCAATCCCTTCTTCCCTCAGGCTAGACTGACAGGCCTCTATGGTTCAGCTCCTCCCTCTGTGTCTTGCAACTATCCAGTAACAGGGGGAAGGGAAGGGAGGAGTGTTAATCCCCTGGGCAGAGCAATGTTGTGATCCCCTGGGTGTGAAGCTGTAGCTTCCTGGTGAAGCAAACAGACCCATTACCTAGTTTATTAAGCTACTGTCTAATTTTCTTTGTACCCCTTCTTGTTAATAATTACTACCTATAGTAACAGGCACTCTCTATAGATTAGTTGTTCCTCTCTGCTCTCTCTCAACTTTTTCTGCCCAAAATAATGGGCCTTCTATCAATTTTATTAATATTTATTTCTTGGGAATGTATGAATAGTGAAAAGACTAATTAATTTATTACCAGTGATTTGGCTGTTTAAATGAATTATTTTGGTATTCCTCAGAAATAGAAAACTCTAATGACAGGCATGTCTGGAGCAGAAGCAATAATACAGATGTCCAGGAGGTAAGAAGGGACATTAACCATGTGACAAGGGAATCAATCAGAGTCTGTTGTCACAAATGCCACCCCATTAAGGAAATAGCCATACTGTATCCCATATACCTTTGGCAATACCAAGTTCAAGAATGCTTAGATTTCATTTTAAAACACTAATGAAATTTATTACCAAGAGAACAGCACTCAAGTCCCAAACTAAAGGTAAAACATTCTACATAGAAAATGTCTGCAAGTAGTTTGGAGCGCAAAAAGAACTAAAATGATGGAAAATCTGAATTCATATCTATTTGGAAGGAATGACCGTGAAGAATATCAGCCTCTTTGCCCAGGCCTGCCCCCACCAAAATAATCAAAAGAGATTTTTACAGAGCAAAGAAAGAACACAAAATGCTGGTTGAAAAGAAAACTTTCTGGCAGGAAAATCTATCAAAATGATGACTCCTTCCAAGAAGGTGATTCAGCCAGCATTCCCAGGAGGCACAGGAACCTGGATTGCACAGGGGAATAGAAGGTATATCATGCTGAACCTTCTGCTTCCCCAGTTCCCTAGGTGTGTGCTGGCTTTCCAATGGGATCTTTCCATCTCAATTCCCTTTGAAATTGCTTTGGGTGGTTCCTGACCTCTGCTAGAGCTTGCAAAGTTGCCAAAAGGTGACTATATTGGTGGAAAAGAGAAAAATAAGGATGCTCCCAAATCAGATGACTGTGTACATATTAGAGACATATCAGAGGGCCCAGGGTTTCTGGTTCTGGTATGCTGGTCTCTGGTTTAAACGGCAAACTTGTTCTCCAGGGATTGATGTTTTATGGCCTCAGCCTACTGTCCATTTATCAGTGTTTTGAACAAGTAGCTTTCAAAGTTTTATGAGTATTTCCATTCTTCATTTTTTAAATAGATTTTATTCATTATTTCTAGAGAGAAGGGCAGGAAGGGAGGAAGAAAGAGAGATAAACATCAATGTATGGTTGTTTCTTACCTGCCTCCAGCTATGGACGTGGCTGGAGACATGGCTTGCAACCTGGGTATGTGCCCTGGCTAGGAATCAAACCAGTGACCTTTGGGTTCACAGGTGGGTACCTATCCATTGAGTCAACAGACAGGGCCTTCTTACTTAATTTTAACCAGTGTGTACATTTCAGCAAGATTACTCCAAAGTCAGTTCATACACAGCACGTCCCATTTTCTTTTTTTACCTTTGTTATAACTGAAGTTACAGTGAAATGAATCTCAGTTTAAAAAGCAGTAGTTGTAAATAATGCCCCAATGAACCTAAGGGTGGTCATATTCTTTTGAATTAGTATTTTGGATTTTTTCGGATAAAAATTCCCAGAAGTGAAATCACTGGGTAATAAGGCAGTTCCATTTTTAATTTTTAATTTAACTTAATTTTATTGTTGTTGTATTACATCCAACCCCTTCCTTCCTCCCCTCTGTCCCCTTCCCCACCCACCCACCCGCCCCTGCAGTCAATCCCACTTGCTGTGCATGTCCATGGTTCTTCCATACTAGTTCCTTGACTAAACTGCTCCCCTTCTTTGCCTCCTCCTCCTCCTTCCCCCCTGCCTACTGAAGGTCTGTTCATTGTACTCATGTATCTGGATCCGTTTTGCTTGTTTTGTTCATTATTGTCCTTTATGGGTAAGATCATATGGTATTTGTTTTTCACTGACTGGCTTATTTCACTAAGCATAATACTTTCCAGTTCCATCCATGTTGTTGCAAAGGGTAGGAATTCCTTCTTTCTTTCTGCTCTGTAGTATTCCATTGTGTAAATATACCAAAGTTTCTTATCCAATCATCCACTGATGAGCACTTAGGTTGTTTCCAGCACTTGGCTATTGTAAATAGCGCTGCTATGAACATAGGGATACATAGGTATTATACCCCTATGAATTGGTGTTTCAGGGTTCTTTGGGTATAGTAACAAGATCACTTTGAGGCATTCACAAGTTAAAGTTGGTTCTTATCCATTCAGCTGTCCTATGTCTTTTCATTGGTGCATTTAATCCATTTACCTTTGTACCCGTGTTTCTGTCTGTCTCTCTGTTTCTTCATCTTCTTAAAGCAGACCCTTTAGCATCTCTTGCCATGCTGGTTTGGTGGAGATGTATTCTTTTAGACTTTTGTCTGGGAAGCTCCTTATTTCACCTCCCATTTTGAATGAGAACCTTGCTGGGTAGAGTATTCTTGGTTGCAGGCCTTTGTTTTTTATTGCTTGAAATTTTTTTTGCCATTCCTTTCTGGCTTGTTGTGTTTCTGTTAAGAAATCAGCTGATAACTTTATGGGAGTCCCCTTGTATGTTATTAGCTGTTTCTGTCTTGCTGCTTTTAGGATTCTCTCCTTGTCTTTGAAATTTGCCATTTTCATGATGACATGTCTTAGAGTGGGCCTGTTTATGTTCATCTTCCTTGGGACCCTTTGTGCTTCCTGAGTTTGCATGATATTTTCTCTCCTCAAGTTAGGGAAGGTTTCTGTCATTACTTTTTCAAACAGGTTTTCCATCCCTTGCTCCTTCTCATCTCCTTCGGTGTCCCTATGATAGGGATGTTATTACATTTCATGTTGTCCTGCAGCTCCCTTAAAACCTCTTCATTCTTTTTCAGTCTTTTTTCATTTTATTGCACTACTGGGAATTATTTTCTACGTTGACCTCCAGCTTGATGATCCTATCCTCTGCTTTCTCTAGCCTGCTTTTGATTCCTTCTACTGTGTTCTTCAATTCAGAAATGATATTCTTCATTTCCTCCTGGCTCTTATTGATGGTTTCTATGTCCTTTATAATGCTTGTGTAGTTCTCAGTAAGTTCCTTGTAGCTTTCCTGGAGTTGTTTGTAGTTCCCCTGGAATTCTTCATTCCCTGTTCATTCCAGTTCATTCCCTGGAGTTGTTTGTAGTTTTCTTTGAGCTGGCTGAGCTCATTGAGCTTCTCTATCATCATTATTTTGAATTCCATGTCTGAGAGTGTGCTTGCTTCTGTTTCATTTTGCATGCTTCCTGGGGATCTTCCTTTCCATTTGCTGAGGGTTTATTTCTTTGTCTCCCCATTTTAGGTGGTTCTTGTTTGTTTCTGTTTCTTAGATTGGTCTGCTTTGACTTACTATCTTAGTGGTGCGACCTTCTGTGGTATAGAGGTGTACTTTTTTACTTCCTGGATCTGTGCTTGGTGACATCAGCTCGTGTCCCTGTCTGGGCCTAGTCAGCCAATTGGAGACTACCAGAGATCCACTGTCTTTGTCTCCTTTAGTTGTTAATCCAATCAGCCTGTGATCAGTGGTCAGTTTTAAACACCTCTGGGTGGGGCAGAGGAATTCAGTTATTAATCCAATCAACCCGTGATCTGAGGTCAGGTTTAGGCCTGCTGGGTGGGGTGGATTAATTCCTACCGTGGGGCTGTGGCTTCCCCTTAGGCTCCCACCCTTTGGAGAAGAGTGGTCTGCTGGCTGTATGGGGGATGAGTCAACACTGGACTCACTGGCTGCTCCCTCAACTTTTCCCCTAAAGCCACTAACCCAAACCCTCCTTAAGTATCTCTAGTCCACTCTGCCCTTCTCTGCTGGAGCCCAGCGTAGGTGGGTGCCTCTGTATTTTGTGCATAGTCCCTTTAAGAATTTAGTCTCTTTGTCAAGAGGCTAAACCTGGTGGCTCTTTGCTTTTCACAATTGGGTGCTGTTTTACTCTCAGCTGTGTTGCTATAGGCTGGGAAGCCCAGTGGGAGTTTAGATCCCACCCTTCTAAGGGGGAGACCTGGTGCTGAGATGTTTCTCTGTCCCTTCAGCTGCTGCCTGTGGGAGCCCTGCAAGCCCCTTGCTTCTCCGCACTTCCTACCAGTCTTGTTGTGACGAATTGGCTCTTCTGTTTGGGGTAATAAGGCTTCTGTCCAATTGGTGTTCTGTTGCTTTTTCTGAATGATTTCTCCCCAATTAAGTTGTAATTCCAGTTTGGTGTTTGGAGGAGATTGGTGTAGCTCCCCTTACTCCACCATCTTGCCCCCAACCCCATTTTTAATGTTTTGAACTCCATATTGCTTTCCACAGTGTCTGTACCAATCCATATTCTTACCAATGGTAGAGAAATGTTCCCCTTTGTCAACATACTTGCCAGCACTTGTTTATTGACTTATTGAAGATAGTCATTCTGATATCTCATTGTGGTTTTAATATGTATTTATCTGTAATTAGTGATGTTGGGCATTGTTTCATATGTCTATGGGCCTTCTGTATGCCCTCTTTGAAGAAGTGTCTGTTTAGGTCCTTTGCCCAATTTTTAAATTGGGTTGTTTGTGTGTGTGTGTGTCTGTGTGTGTGTTGATTTGTATAAGTTCTTCATAAATTTTGGATATTAACCCCTTATCAAGTGTATCGGCAAATATGTTCTCCCATTCAGTGGGTTGTCTTTTTATTTTGTTGATGGTTTCCTTTGCTGTGCAAAACCATTTTAGTTTGATGTAGTCCCATTTGTTTACTTTTTTCTTTTGTTTCCTTGCCTAAGGAGATATATCAGAAAAAATATTGCTATGAGCAATGTTCTAGATTTTACTGCCAATGTTTTCTTCTAGGATTTTTATGGCTTTTGGTCTGACATTTAAGTCTTTACTCCATTTTGAATTTACCCTTGTGTATGGTGCAAGAAGGTGGTCAAGTATCACTTTTCTGTATGTATCTGTCCTATTTTCCCAACACCATTTATTGAATAAACTATCTTTAGATCATTTTATGTGCTTGCTCCCTCTGTTGAATATTAATTGCCTATAAAGACTGTGGGTTTATTTCTGAGCTATCTATTCTGTTCCATTGATTTATGTGTCCCTTTTTATGCCAGTCTGATGTAGTTTTGATTACCATGACCTTATAGTTTGATATTAGGTAGCATGATTCCTCCAACTTTATTCTTTCTTAATCACTGTTGCTATATTGGGGAATATATAAAATTTTGAAATAGTTGTTATATTTCTATGAAATATTTCATTGGTATCTTGATAGGAATTATGTACATTCATTGCAGCATTATTTATAATGACCAAGATTTAGAAGCAGCACAGTGTCCATTATTAGATAAGTGGATAAAACAACTATGGTACATTTATGCAATAGAATATTACTTGGCTATAAAAAAGAAGAAACTTCTACCCTCTGTTACAGCATGGATTACCCTGAAGAACATGGGTTAAGTGAAATAAGCTAGTTAGAGAAAGACAAAAACCATATGATTTCACTCAGTGTGGACTGCAATGAACAAACTGAACTAACTAGCAAAATAAAGAGAGACTCATAGATAGAGAGCAGGCTGACAGCTTGGCAAGGGGAGTGGATCAGGAGATGGAGAGACTGAACAAAAAAGCAAAAGGACTCATGGACAACAGTGTGGTGATTACTGGAGGAAGGGGTTGAGTAGAAGTGGAAGAGGGTATAAGGAGGATAAATGGTAGTGGAAAAATTACAATTAAAAATTTTTTAAAAACCTGGTTGGTGGCACAGTGGATAAGGTGCTGGCCTATAAACCCAAAGGTTGCTGGTTTGATTCCCAGCCAGGGCACATAACCAGGTTGCAAGCCAGGTCTCCAGCCAGGTACATAGCTGGAGGCAGATGAAAGTCAACTATACATTGACATTTCTCCCCCTTTCTTTCCCCCTCCCTTCCCTTTTCTGTAAAAATAATGAATAAAATCTTTAAAAAATTTTTAAAAGTATAGTAGAAAAAGAAAATAAAACAAATGAATAAACAAACAAATAAATATCACCCTGAAAAATAAAAAATCAAGGATGTAGTGTAGTTAAACTGGTTGTTGTGGTTGCACTATAATCCTGAAATAAAAAGGTCTAATGTTTATAAAAGTCTTTACATTACCCAAAGTATCTTCACATACAGTCACCTCCTATTTTTACATGAGGAAGAATCAGTCAGGAGGTTAACTGGAGTGATACAGGATTTGCACCCAGAGCTGGTTATAGAACACAGTTTACCCAAACCACCAATATGGTCCTGCTCATGTTGGTGGCAGCCCACATACAGATGACTCTTTCCTTTGGCATTTTGCAGCCAACATTTCTGCCAGCAGTGTTGTGTTGCCACTTTAGATGACAGGTTTTCAGATAAATGGCATGAAAAGCTCAGAAAGGAAGGTAGTGTAGATACCCTGTGCCTACACTTGAATCCTTGCTGCCTATTTAGATAGATCAGATAGATCTACGTACATGTAGATGGAAAAGAAAGCCACTTAGTTGTGAGAAATGTACTGAAATCCTCTAAAATGGACCTCTAAATAACTACTGTTAATGGTTGTTTTTAGGATTAAATGACTGGGAACACAACCAGCTGCATATTACTGACAATCAATAAATGTTTTCCTACTTTATCCACCCTTACTTTCTGTACCTCGGACATATATCTCCTAAATTAACATAATGAGATCTTCCCACAATATTATGCCTTATCCCAATAGGCAGTAACTTGCTGTAAATTGAGGCCCACACCTATTTACTTAAGAGCAGATTATTCCCAAAACCCAGCTGTTACACAAGTGTACGTTGCTTTGTCACAAATATCTTGCTTTAGAAGATACAATATTTGTTTTACCATTGTATTGTAAACATGTCTCACATTCAAAGAAGTGAAAAAGAAAAAAAGATGTCCTACTTATAATTCAAACAATTGTGTAATTAACACTCAAGAAACAGAATGATGTAATCAACCCAGATTTTCTTCTAAGGGTACAGCTTAGAAAAGGCATAGATTATGAAATCACACAGACCTGAGATTAATTATGTTTCTCTCACTTATAACCTGTGTGACTTTAACCAAGTCACTTAATCTCTCTGACCCTCTAAGCTCCCATACCTGTAAACGGGAATGATAAAACCCACATTTCAGGGTAGCAAAGAGCTTGATACATGTACACACACACACACACACACACACACACACACACACATAGTATTTATGGATTTATGGGGGAACATACAGAGTTATATAATGAACAGTAAGTATTACCATTAGAAATCATTCATACTCCAAAAGCATCATTATATTCATATATTGGCTTCAATACATGACAACTTTATTAATTCAAGTAATTTAAATTATAAACATTTGTCTTGGCTAAATTTGTCTTTCCAGTGATTACAAACCTGAAAAATATATATTTTTTTTTTTTAGCAAATAGGCATTTTAAATCAGAATATAGAAGATTGATTTAATAAATGTTTAGGCATAGCTTGTGTATGCTGCAAATTGAAAACATTTGTTAAAATATACCCAGCAGGACTTCCAATTAAATTGTACCTTATTATTTACTAAAGTGTTAAAGGAGAGATATTTTATGAAAGTGCACTAAATTCAAACTTTAATTGACCAAAATAGCCATCTCTAAATAACCTTCCTTAATGGAAATTCAATAAATTCTTACTATATTTCTATCAATAGCCTTTTGTAGCAATAAATTTTTTTAGAATTTTGACTAAATTGAATGTATTATGTAAACTATCTCCTTATAGATCAAATTTCATATCAGAATATTCTAGCATCCCATAATTGAGAAAGTCTATACATAACTTACGATAGTGAGAGATTGGAATGATAGTAGAAAGAAGGGGAAGGGTCTAGACAGAAAATACGTATGAATAACTCATAAATATGGAAATTGACTGTGTGAGTTGTGGGTGGAATGGGCGGAGGAGAGTAGAAGGGAAAAAATTGGGACAACTCTAATGGAATACACATTAAAAAATGATTTAATAAAATCAGAACTTCTATGTTTAAGCTTCTATTGCTTTAGACCTTGTCATAGTAGTCAAAGTTATACCCTCTCAAATGTACTTCTACATTGGGTGTGCAAATAATAATTTCTGGACAGAATATAATCACGTATACATAATGTAAATTGAAGTAGTTGTTTATTAATTAATACCCCTTTGGGCATTATTTATTGTTTTTGCTCCTTTAGCTCACAGGTCACCTAAGATTTAGGGTAAAAACACATTTGGGTTATTTATTTATACCATCAACATTTTTTGTGGTGTTTAACAGCAAGCCTTTTTCTTCTTTGTTTTTAATTTCCTTTTTTTCTATTCTGTTAAACCTGTCCCATTTTTCCCCATTGCTCTCCACTACTCTACCCACCTATCCACCTCTCATAGTTAATCCCCACCTTGTTGTCCATTTCCATGGGTCATTTATACTTGTTCTTTGAGTAGACCCTTCCCTTTATTTTCCTCTTTCTATCCCTGCCCCTCTCCCCTCTGGTCACTGTCAGTCTGTTACTTGTTTCCAGGCCTCTAGTTCTATTTTGCAAGCCCTTTTTTTCAGTTCAACAGAATGCAGGAAGAGTATCATTCACTCTTTTATATAACACTGGCTGTGAATCTAAGCTTAGAATATATTAGAGTTAGTTTTGTTCATTTTCTTTGACTTCATATAAGCTGTTTTATTTCCTCGGAAGGCTCTCTATTTGGGATCACTTTATGTCCTGTTCATCCTTTTGATCGCAACTTAAATACTGTTACTTTTGGGAAAGCCCTGTCTGAGTTTAGAGACTTAACAAAACTTAATGTGACATGGTATCATATTTTACAGCACATATTATTATTGCACTTCTATCACACTTTTTTTTTTAGGTTTTAATTAATGCCTGAGCTTCCCACTAGACTAAGTTCTGTAAGGACAGGACCATGTCTATAAAATTTACTGATGTATCCGAAGGGCCTGGAATAGTCTATGGTGAGAGGAAGGGAGGAAGGAAGGAAAGAAGGAAGGAAAGAAAAGAAGGAAGGAAGGACAGCTACACAACCTTTAAAGCAGGAGAACTAGAGGTCATTTTTTGATCTGAATATTTGAAATACTGATATAATGGAGGAAAATGTTTCTAAAAAAGGGAGTTTTGAATCATTAAAATTAATTTCCTTTTTATTCTGTATGAATAGCTACAGTAGGGAATGAATAAGATCCCCCCCACCACCATTTTTTTCCAGAGCTATATAAGTCAAAGCTTGAAAACTTTGCATATTTGCAAAATCAGCAGTTACCTCCAAAAAATTCTCTATAGCATCTTGGGACATATGCCCAGGATCTTCCATTTTCTCTTATTTCTTGAACAAGAACTTGCCAGGAGGGATTTGATTTGGCCCCCATGTGGTGTCGCCAGCCGACTGAACTTCCTGGTCCTCTAGGTGGTGCTGGAAGTGTCACAGGAAGGAGCATTGCCAAGTTTGAAGATGACTGCTTAGGACTCTGCATGCCGACAGGGACAGGTGTCTTCATCCGGCTGCTGGCACTCTCTGTGCCATTAGAAGTTTCCCATTAAAGCAAAAGAGGGGGAAAAATGATAAAGTTCCTTTTGAAAATAGGGATTTAAAAATTTCAATACATCTCAAATCAAAAGCATTTCACACAGTTGATAGTCCTGCTCATTGATACACTGCCTTCCTTTGGCCCCAGGATACCACGTTCTGTGGGTTTCCTTCCTACCTCACTGGTCACTTCCTCCCAGTCCCTTTTGCTCATTAGAATACCTTCTGATTCATTTCCAGGGTCACTTCTTTTTCCTACCTGCAGTTCCTTCCAGATGTTATTTGTACCCACAGTTCTAAAAATCAGCTATGCTGATGACCGCCTATTGTGCATCCCCAGCTATGCTCCAGACCCATGTGTCTAGCTGACCACCGGACAATGTTACTGGCTGTCCACAGTCATCACAAGTTCACCACAGGAAAAACTGAACTTCTGCCCCATCCCCAGACCTGCATAATCTCTGCTGATGGAAACTTAAGCTTCCAGTTGTGAGGAAGGGAAGTGACAACTGGCTGTCAGTTTTGAGGCCTCTCCTTCACATGTCACTGTTGACTCAGCAGGACATCTTGTGCACCTCCCCTCCAAGGTGGGCCCCCTTAGCTGCAGAGGATAAGTTTCGGGACCCTGAGGGATGCTCCAAACAGCATATAGTACTGAACCCTACATATGCTATTCTTTCTGTACATACTCACATATACCTGTGATAAATTTCAATTTATAAATTATCACAGTAAGAGGTTAACAATAACTCATAGTAAAATAAAGCAATTATAACAATATACATAACGAAAGTTTGAAACAATTATGTGGCCTCTGTCTCGCAGACCACCTTACAATAGTCGACCCACCTTGCTTGTGATGATGTGAGATGATACAAAGTCTAAGTGGAGAAGATAAACCGAAGTGAAATTTTCTATTTAGTTTTTTTGGACTCATGTTTGACCATGAGTGCCTGAAAGTGGGGGAAGAAAAACCGTGGATAAGGGTCGGAGGGTGGGGTACTATGTATGCATTGTCTGGCTATTTTCAACACTTGCACTGTCACCACTGTGGCCTAGATCCACATCATCTCTCACTGCATTATTGAAATAATCTCCTAGATGGTCTCCCTGATTTTTCAATACCCTTGGACCCTACCACCTAATCTTCAACCAGAAATCAAAGTGTTCTTTAAAAATATAAGTCCCATTATGTCACCATTCTCTCCAAACACTGCGTGTCTCTTACAAAATTACCACCAAAGTCCCCATGGCTTTGGTCTGCTGTATGAGCTGCCTGACCTCATCTTCTTCTGTGTCATTTGCTCAGTTTGTGTCAGCTGCACTGGCCTGCTCTGCCTCTGAAAATGCACCAGGGACCCTACCGCACTGGCCTTTTCTCTTTCCCCAGGTATGAACATGGCAAACGCTCTTGCCACCTTAGAACTCTGCTCTAGTGTCACTTCTTGCACCACCCCATGACCCCATGACACTCCCAGTCCTCCTGAGTTATTTATTTCTTCTCTGCTGTTTTTTCCCTATCTACATAAATTTCACCTTCTATCATTTCATCTGATTTATGTATTTATTATGTGTGTTATGTATTGTGCATCTCTCCCACAAGAATAGGAAGAAGCTCCGTTAATATGCACAAATTTTATTGTTTAATTTAGTGGTAACTAGAATAGTTTCTAGCATACAGAATTTTAACAAATATTTGTTGAATAGATGACACTTTCTCACTAAAGTCAGGGACAGGTCAGATTTGCCTACTATCACTGCTGGATGCCCAAGTCAAATCAGGAGGACAAGAAAAAAATGAGCTATAAATAATAGGACTATTGTAGCTATATGCATATATTATTATCTGTCTACTATAAAACCTAGAAAGTTACCTAAAGAGGTCTAAGAACAAATGAGAAAATTCAATAAGGAGGACAGAGTCTTGTTAAATTTATATTTTTAAAAATTAATTATATATATATATATATGTACCAGAAATGACCAAATATAAAAAACAAACTTATGGACAAAAATGGATCCAATTGGCAATATGAAGAGACTGAATAAAATGCCTAAAAATATTTCTAACATGAAAGGTTCAAGGCTCCCATTAAGAAAAATATGAAAGAATATCATAAATAAATTGAGTAGCATACCAAGTTCATGACTAGGAAACTGTATTATTAGAGACAGAAAAATCTTTCCAAAGTAATTATGATTTTAATAAAAATATAAAAAAATATCCATAGAATTTGCCAATGTATTTCAATATCAAACAGAGGAAAAATATTTAAATATATCCATTACTCTTCAACTAAAGGATAAAATATATATTTATTTAGTATAGGAATAGTATTTCAAATTTCTCAGGAAAAGATGGACTATTAAATGAATTATGTTCAGATAATTGACTATTTATTATGAAAATAATAAAGACTAATGCAGATATGTATTAAGTTAAATTTTTGATGGAGCAAAGAGCTAAAACTAAACAACCTTAATATTGTAAGAAATATAGAAGAATATCTTCTACTTCAAAATAGAGAAGAACTCCTTTAAGAAACACACAAACCCAGAAAGTCTAAGAAATAAATTACCCCCTCCACCCTCATAAAAATGAATATAAATAATGTTTTAAAATAGATTATCATAGGCATCATTAACTATCTATATAAATATTCAGGATACATAAAGAGTTCCTTCAAATCGGTTAAAAAGAAAAAGAAAAAGACAATCCTCCAAAGCCTCCAGAGGATAAAATATATGAAAGTATATCTTATCAAAAAGAAAAACAGGCAAATAAATATGAAAAGAATTCGTCTTACTAATAATCAGAAAACTTCAAACTGAAAGAGAGAGATTTTGCTCACACATGTAAGAACTAGAAAGGTTTGAAAGATTGCCAACATGCGGTATCAACCAAAATGCAGGAAAATGTATCCTACACCCCAGGGTAACAGATGTATACTTTTTGAAGCCATTTGCTTAATGACTTGACTTCCCTGCCACTGTCTTTTGAATATTGCCTGTGAACCTAGAAGGCTCCGAAGCTCATGGTTTTGTTTTGTTTTTATTTCTTCCTAAATAAGAAAAGGAAAGAAAGAAAATAAGAGGGGCCAGTTAAGTAGCACTCTCCTCTTTTTGCTAAAGATGCTATTCTTGCTCATTGATTCCAATTATCCCTATCAATTCAGCCAATATTTATTGACTATTTGCTACCTCTCAATTATAATTTGTATAGCCAAAAATACACATAAATTGAAAAGCAAAAACAACAACAGTAACAACAAAGAGTGAACCAGAGCCCTGTTCATTTTCTGGGTCTGCACAGCCTATTGGCTGAGGGAAGGCTCTCTCATAACTACCTCTTCTTCAAGACAGATTAAGTGCTCTGATAAAGGCACACTCCGAGTGCTACGGGACCATGGGGAGGAAGAGATTAATCACTACCATTACCACATTTTTAAAATCAATTTATCAGGATCCCAGCTTTGCAATTAAAGGAACTTTGCCAAAGCACTCAGAACAAAAGTATCCATATATAATTTTCTCTCACTAATCCTCTCCTTCAGGCCCTTCCACCCAGTGGGGTATTTTTTATTTTTTATTTTTTCTACTTGCTGGTCAAAAGATGACTCAGAAGGAAAACCGACTATGGATACAGCATCAATGCCTTATATGGCTTCACTCTTGCCATTTGTAATCTCAGAAATACCGTACAATAAAGGTCATTCATTCTACCAGCATGACAAATAGTTTGGAGGAAAAAAAAAATGCACATAAGAAATTTGTCAATTCCTTACACTCTAAAATTGGTAAGGAGTTCTACCCATCATCTCCTTGGAACATATTTTTCTGTTGATTAGTTCTAGTTTTCTAGTCGTTGCACATTATATAATTTAGTCACATTTACAACAAAGCATTTAGAAATTAAATTGAGCACAAGGAACTGTTTTTATGTTACCAAATTAAAAATTAAATTTTTCTCACCTTTCATTCACTGTTCTTTCAACTAACATTTGTTGAACAGCTACTGAGTTAAAAGCACTTCTCTGGGCACTAGGATTGCAGAGGTAAGCAAAATACCCTAAGTCCTTGAAGTCATAGGAATTGTTTTCTGGTAGAGAAAGTCAACAACAAATAAACATAAACAGAACACAATTTCAGTTAGCAATAGGTGTTTAAAACTTCAAGACAGGGACACACTTAGGAAATAGCAAGTGATACAAATAAAGGTTATTCTAAGGTAAACTGTTAAGGAAGGAAAGTTCCAAAAAAAAAAAAGAAAAGAAAAGAAAAGAAAGAAAGTATATGCCACATGAAAATAAGATAAAATGCTACTCCAAGGGGAAAAAATCCTGTGTCAAGACCCAGAGGAAAAAAAGGTATGTTTCAAGAACTCTTAGAAGTGGGGTGTAGCCCTGGCTGGTATGGCTCAGTGGATTGGTGCCAGCCTGCGAACCCAAGTGTCCCTGGTTTGATTCCCAGTCAGGGCACATAACCAGGTTACAAGCCAGGTCTTCAGCCAGGTCCCCAGCTGGAGGCAGGTGAAAGGCAACCATGCATTGATGTCTCTCTCCCTTTCTTCCTTCTTCTCTGACCTTCTTTCTGAAAATAATGAATAAAATATTAAAAGAAGAAGAAGGAGGAGGAGGAGGAGGAGGAGAAGTGGAGTGACCAACTGGGCCAATTGTTGCCCCGAGGACTCCTTGGTTACTAAAACAGAATATCCCAGGAAAACAAGTTGGTTATCCTACATGGAAAGCCCTCTCCTCACCAGTTGGATAAGAGTGAACGAAATGTCGGGAGATGAGTTCATTGCAGTAAGGAGGGGCCAGATAATGGGCAACCTTAGAGTCTAGTCAAGAGACTGCACATTTTAGTGTGGCAGAAGCTTGTGGAAGGATATAATCAGGAGAACCATGTGACCTGAGCTATTTATGGTAGTGAAATAAGTAGGTATCCACTTCACTGAAAAGGCTTACTGTGTTCTCTCAAGTCAGAAACAGAAGGTTAGACGGCTTTCCCCTCAGTCCAAGCAATTCTTGAAGGTCGGCACCAGTAAACTCCCAGCAGAAGTTTCACCAGCCCGCAACAGCTCTAAAGATATATTAGAAATAATTTCTGTAAGTGCTTTAGGACTTCTCTGTTTGTTAGGAATCTGGAGCAGTCTTTTCCCAGAGGAAAATGTTGAAATAAACTACAATGGCTTTGTTGCTACAGGTAAGAGTCCCAGGCTGTGGCACGACCCATTAGTCACCTCAGTCGTTCTGAACTGAGAGCACCAATGGGATCACTGATATCATCTAAGCCCCAGAGTTCTCTATTCTGCAGAAATACGGGACAATTTTCTCACTATACTCTCTGTGTTACTTTCCTCTTTTTTTGTATATTTTCTGGAAATTCTAAAAGAAATTTTTCTAAGCTAAGTAAATGCCCCTATTTTTTTGGCTCAAAAGAAGACATATAACCCTTTATGGCTAGGAATGACTTCCTCCAAATGAACTGTGTTAACTTTAAACTATAAAAGCAAAATACTTAATGTCTAAGTCTTTGATGCTGTGCTTCATATTGTCTAAAGCATAGAGACTGAGAACGAATGAAAAGATTAAAATGGCTGGGAAAGGGGAGAAAGTGGTGGGGAGATTATGGAAGTGAAGGGTCAAAGAGGAAAGGAAAATGAAGTGAAGGTGAGAAAGAATTCCATTTAATGAAGATACAGCTAAAGTTCACTCTCTTTTGGAGAATGTGAAGGGCCAGGACATTCCCAAGTCCTCCTCAGACTAAAAAATGTCTTCAAAAGAATGATGAGAAAGGTAAAGACAGAAAGAAAAGAAAGAAGTTATAAGCACAGTATTTCACTAATTTCCTTGGATCCTAAGTTCTCCATGAACCTGCCATTGCTCCTTTCTGATCAGAATTTAAATTTATTTCTTCTTAGAGACAGACACTGAAAGAAGTAAAATTTTAACTATTATTAATAATTTTTAAACAGTTGTAAAATCTGGAGAAATTATTGGTAATTTTTTAATTTAAATCTTTCCTGCCTTTATTATTATGCTTTAAATCTGTATAGAAATCAATATACAAAGGCATGGATACATGTAGATGGAACCCAACTTATTGTTGAATACACAGTACCTAGTTTAAATTTAGGTTAAGTGGATTTATAATTAATTGGATGTTACATAGGTATGTGTATAACATAGAGTACACATAAAACCACATATATATGACAAAGACAGCAGATAGTCTGTTTACGATATTTCAACCCTAAGAAATTTATCATCAAAATCTGAAACAAAGAATAACCTATCTATAACTTATTTCCAAGTAAGCAAATAAGAGTAAGTGCAGACAAACTGAAACTTTATAATGATCTGCACAGTCTTAAGAAGCCATTTTACCCTGCAAATAAGATTGTAAGACAGTCATTGAGTAAGACATCTCAAAACCAGGTATGTCATGTTTTGGATAGAAGCAACAGAAATCTGAAAAGAATATGAGACCAAGTCAAGGACTGGCATTAAGGGAGGCATTCCCAGAGGACTACCCTGTTTTAATTTATAAACTTAGTAATACTCAGCCAGGCATGTGTTCCGTGCCAAAAAGAAACAGAGAGAGGTATACAGGATCTTAACCTCTTTTAGAGATTAGGTCAGTTTTCAATTACTGAACTTCTGTGTGTCAGATACCAAGGCCTTACAATGTATTCTCTCACTTTGTTCTGACAGAAATAATCAGGAACTTGTTAGCAAATTTAAATGACTGTTGTAATAGATGACTCAAGATCACCCATATCCAGTTCCCCTTTCCTTCCTGGCACATAGGAAGGTATACTCTCCCAGGTGCCTTGAGTCACCAGAGTGCTACAACCAGTTCTAGCTGATGCAAAAACTACCGTCTGGACAAGGCAATTATGATCTTGTATGACACCACCATACCTTTTTCTCTTCTGGACAAACATGGAGGCCACCTGTGAAGGTAGCAGGGCCACAGAACAGAAACCACCTTTAGCCTGAATCATTGCTTAGAAGAGGTTTATGATAGGGAAAGGCTGCCCAATCCATGTTGGACTTAGGGACTTAGTCTGAGTAAGAAATAAATCTTCCTTGCATTAAATCACTGAGATCTCAGGACTTACTTACAACTACAGAAGAGGATATCCTGTCCTCATTAAGATATATATACATACACATATATACATACATACCGTGGGCAAAAGGTAAAGTTAGATATTAAAATCTATACTTGTCTAATTCCAAAGACTAAGCTCTTTCTATTCTATCATACTGCTTTAATAAGCAATGCAAAACCACTGTTGAGAGGTATGGTGACTCACACTCTACTTGCCCTATAAACTCAAAATATCATAGGTATCATTTTTAACTCCAGCTCATAATTGTAGGTGGGCATCAACTTGGATATTAAAATGAATGGAGAAGCAAATGGAGAACTGTCAATAAAAAGAAAGAGAAGCTGTATAAAACTAGACTTAGAGATGGGCATGAGAATGACCTATTTGAGAATGAGGGGTATATATTGGGAAACCAAAAACTATAAGATTAGAATAGAAGAGGAGCTATTTTCTTGAGAATCTCAATGCCAAACTGAGGAACTTAGATTTAAGACAAAGGAAAATGGTGGGAAAAAACACTAGACCAAAAATCAATAGCACTGAAATACAACATTTCGTGCTGTTTTCAGTAGTTTCATCTCTGTTGACCATAAAACCCTTCTTTTTAAAGTGTGGGTGTAGCCTGAATCATCTCTAAGATCCCGTCCAAGCTTGTTTTCTCAAGTCTACATCTCAAAATTCCTTCTGTGGATCCATTTGTTATTCTATTTAGGGAAAATTAGAACCAACAATACTTGGTAATCATGAATTTTTTAATGCAGTGGTTAATAATCAGAGTTACAAATGTCTGCATATTTAGATCAGAACATACAACTGATTTGGCCACAGATCTAAAGTCAGAGAAATTATTCTGTTGCTGTAGGGGTAGATGTAAATTCATCTATGGGCTAAATTGAATAACTATTTTTCTCCATTACAAGTGGGTACAGCCATCATTGCCTTCACTTGTGCAAAGTTTACTAACACCGAATTCTAGGAACTTCATCACCACCTCTTCTGCCCTCAACTTCTTATTCCATCTCTCTCCAAAGCATGCCCCTCTTAAGAGGCCTGGCCTTTCTGTTCAGAGGAAGAGGGAAAGGTAGCCTATATGACTGCATATGAGCATAAGCATACAGTGACTATGCTATAAATGCTAGCAATCTGTTGAACACTAAAGATTATATAAATCTTAGCAGCTTTACTGATGCTTCATACACAAGCAGCTGTTGTTTCTTGGTTGCCTGATTAAATATGCTGCAAAATTTCTCCCAAGAAAATCTCACCAAAATTGATTCCAGCCAATCCTTCGTAGCTTTTCTGCTATCAACTTTAGCTTCTAAGTGATTCCAAGAAAAGACTCAATCAACAGCAATTCCTTCTGTATTTTCTAAGACAATGCAGTTGGAACACCTGACCAAGAGTTCTAGTCTTGACTATGCCATTAACCAGAGGCACTACAACATTTACAAAATGAAGTTTTGATTATTGCAGAGAGACATTATGTGGGTTGAAATATGTTTTGGGCAACGTCTGTCTATATACATACTTACCTGTTTCTACATCATATACATATGTGTATGTATATATGTAGATATATCTCAATAAGTAGAACATTATTGGCTGCATTTTTAGAGACAAAGTTAGAAAAATATTTCTAGCCAAGCCTAAAGCTATCAAATTCAACATTACATTCGTAAAGTTATTTATAAAATATTCACTGGGGAAATCAAATCAAAAGTCTACCTAAACTGTAATTTGCAAGACTGTTTATAAGAGGAAGGCTCTGCCTAAGCCTATGCAAGTGTTATAAGAACTTCTCTGGTGCTGAGTGTTTAATCTACATTCACAACTGAACTAAATGTCACTTTCTCCTAGACTTAGCTAACATTCCATCATCTGGATCATATGCTTCTTTGGTTTGCTTCTATGGTCTCTAATAGTTATCATCAACATGTCAGTTTAAGTTTCCATTAACATGTGCTTTTTAAAAATGAATCATTCTGTTTTGCTCCTTGTATCCTTGGCACAGTGTTTGCTATATAATATGTTCTAGATTTAAAACATAAATTGTAGAATAAATTATTGAAATTTTATATGCAAAATGTATTATTATCTCAGAAGTGGTACATATAAATTACAATGTCACATTATAATAACTGACTTAGAAAATGCACCACATTTCCTCTCCTGCCACAAGTCTTTTATATATGCTATTTCCTAAACTGGAAACGCTTCATCCAATGGGTTCAGGTACTCCCCATTTCAATTACTGGTAATGTAACACTTCCTGGGCACCCTTCTGTGACCACTGACAAATCCAGATCCTCCTAATGAATGTTCTGCATATCCACTAACCTCACTCATAGCACTTATAACCTTCAGAATTGTGTATATTATTGTGTAAATGTTTACTTAATATATGTTTGTCCCACTAAGCCCCATGATGGAAGGGGCCCTGAATAATCTTGCTAACCACTATATTCCTCACATACTGAAGAGATCCAATAATGATTTTCTGATTTAATGAATAAATACTTAACTTTTTCTACATAGAGTAGGAGGTTTAAAAAGCAAGAAATTGCCAACAATACCCTAATATTGTTCAAGAAGAAAGAGATACAGTAAGTCCCCATTTAACATCATTGATGGAGTTCTCAAATTTAAATGAAATGATATATAATGATACCAATTTCACCATAGGTTAATTTATATAAACAAGAGTTAAGTTCTGGGCTTCCAGTCAAAATGGCAGCATAATTAAACGTGGCTTGTCTCCTTGCAGAACCACATCAAAATTATAACTAAGACATAGGACAACCATCACTCAGAACCATCAGAAATTGACTTGCATGGAAGTCTGACTATTATGGAATTAAGAAAACCACATCCACCTAGAGGGGTGAAGATGTAGAAGGGGCTGGTCCCACATCCACATATGGTGGGTAAAAATGTGGGAGGACTATCTCAGGAGCAATGAGTTCCAGCCCCACACCAGGCCAACCAGCCCGGGGTTCTAGTGCTGGGAAGATTAGTTTCGATAACTTCTGGCTGCAAAAACCACTAGGGATTGAGTTGGTAGAAAAAATTTCTGGAGTCCTATGTAGTTCCATTTAAACAACTGAGGCACAGACTTACTCAGATTCACTCTTTCTGAGATCCAGCATCAAGATAACAACCTAGAAGGCACCAGTGGCATATTGAAGTATATGGCATCAAGGCAAGAGCTGGGGAACAGTTTTCTCTAAGACAAAAAAGCCAGCAGAGGCCATTATCCCTGGCTGTGCCCTCCCTCACCAAGAGTGCCATAGACCAGCAGGCCAGCGCCATGGTCTAAGATTCCATCAACCTGCTTCTCCCTAGAAATTCCCTGAGACTTTGTCCCACCCAACTTATAGGCCCACCCAAACTGTTAACTGTGACTTTTTCTCATGAATGGTTAGTCTTGGCTCATGCTTCACAACTTCCTACATCTTGTCAAACAACCAACCACCAGCCTCAGTCAGCACCCAGCCCCCACACCTCTTGCTAAGTGGCCTCAGGCCTGGCACTAGCATTAGCCAACCTAGATTCACAATTTGGCTTTGCCTGGATCTACAAGCCCAGCATAAGTAGTAGACATCTCAGACTGCTATAAAGTACATGCAGGGCAAAATACAGATAGGAGCTGACCTTGGCCTGCACCACATGGGAAATCCCAGAGCCTACATACCCAGTGGATACCTACAGACCATGTCAGGCAACCACCACCCTGCCTCAGCACAGATGATCCTCCACAGAGTATAGAGGTTGGTGGTAGGTGGTCATAGCCAGTCCTTGAAGCTGACTGGCTTGGGTAGATCCCTTCCATTGACCTGCCAACAGCAACCAAAGCTCAACTACAAGAGGATGGTGTACTCATCCCAATAGAGGGTATACCTGTAGCCCGCATGTGTGATGGAGGAGGCTGTGCCACTGAACACTACAACACCTACTACATTAGGCTACACTACCAAAACAGGGAGCCATAGCAGCTCTACCTAATACATAGAAATAAACACACGGAGGCTGCCAAAATGAGGAGAAAAATAAACACAGCCCACATGAAAGAACAGATTAAAACTCAACAAAAAGAGCTAAACAAAATGGAGACAAGCAATCTATGAGGCGTAGAGTTTAAAACATTGGTTAAGGATATTCAAGGAACACAGTGGGGACCTCAATAGCATAAAAAGGATCCAGTCAGAAATGAAGTATACACTAACTGAAATAAAGAACAATTTACGGGGAAATACCAGTAGAGTGAATGAAGCTGAGAATCAAATGAATGATTTGGAACATAAGGAAGCAAAAAACAACCAATCAGAACAAGAAGAAGAAAAAAGAATAAAAAAAGTGAGCATAGTGTAAACAGATTGTGAGACAATTTCAAGAGGTCCATCATTCTCATCTTAGGGGTGTCAGAAGGAGAAGAGAAAGAGCAAGAAATTGGAAGCCCCATTGAAAGAATAATAAAATAAAACTTCTGTAATTTGGTGAAGAAAACAGACATGCAAATTCCTAAATCACAGAACCCCAAACAAGATGGATACCAAGAGGCCAACTCCAAGACATATCATAATTAAAATGTCAAAGGTTAAAGATAAAGAGAATGTTAAATGCAGCAAGGGAAAAGCAGTTAGTTACCTACAGGTGTGTCCCCATAAGACTGTCAGCTGACTGGTTTGATTCCCAGCCAGGGCACATAACCAGGTTGCAAGCCAGGTCTCCAGCCAGGTCCGTAGCTAGATGCAGGTGAAAGGCAACCATACCTTGATGTTTCTCTCCCTCTCTGCCTCCTTCCCTTCCCCTCTCTCTGAAAATAATAATAAAATGTTTAATAAATAAATTAAATAAATAAAAATAAAATAGTTAAAAGAAAAGACAATCAGCTGATTTTCAAAATAAACTTTGCAGGCCAGAAGGGATTGGCAAAAAATATTCAAAGTTGTGAAAAACAGGGACCTACTGCCAGATTGCTCCACCCAGCAAAGCTATCCCTCAGAATGGAAGGGCAGATAAAGTACCTCCTAGACAAGAAAAATACTAAAGGAATTCATCATTACCAAACCATTATTATACGAAATCTTAAAATGACTTATTTAAGAAAAAGAAAAATATCAAAACTATGAACAATAAAATAGCAAAAAATACATATCTATCAATTGAATCTAAAAACAATCAAACTCAGTAAACAAGAAGAACAGAGACAGAATCATGTATATGGAGGGCATTTTCATGGTTGCCAGATGGGAGGTGGACATCAGGGAATGGGTGAAGAGGTGATGGAATTAAGAAGTACAAGTAGGTAGTTACAGAATAGGGATGTAAAGTCCAGTATAGGAAATAAGAGTAGCCAAAGAGCACGTATGAATGACTCATGGACATAAACAATGGTGTGGGTATGAACTGAGGGAGTGGGGGTCCTGGGTGGAGGGGGCAAAAGGGGAAAATTGGGGACAACTGTAATAGCATAATCAATTAAAAATTATTTTAAAAAAAGAGTTAAGTTCCTATGTTATCTCATCAACATTATAATTAAAACACATCAAACAAAGTCACTTTATTTGAGAACTTGCTGTATTTTATTTACCAATAATGACTACAAATGTAAATGGAAAGTCACCAGACTGAAAATTGGTGGAAATGACTCACTAAGTGTACATTATTTCTTATTAAGGTCATCCAGAGACCTTCTAATCTGGAATTTGGTAGTTTTGATTAATATAGATAACCAAAAAGAATATCCTGTGAGATACCCAGAGTTGAGTCATCTGCCAGAAACATTCTCTACTGTTTATTAATCAATTCCTTGAGTTCAGTTAGTTTGAGATGATAAGTAATAAGCAGGTGGTATTCATTGGTGTATCCATTCATTTCTCATGTATTTCTGAATAGCCCAGTATTACTTGGGTGTGTTTAACTGTGTATAAAGGTTAATTTGGGCCCAAGCTGATACAGAATAAGGAGCTACTTCCTTGGAAACTACAGAGTAAATATAGTAAGGGCTGCCTCATCTACTATGTGGAGCTATACCTGGACTGAGGCAGCCAGGTTGGAACCTGCAAGCCTTGGGCCTATGTAAATAGAGACAATATATTGCTTGAAAATTAAGGAGTGGTTTTTCTGAATCAAAATCACCATCCGCTTCTTGACACTTCACCAATGCAGCCACGCTCTCCCTATTGTGTGAGGAACTAAAATCTCTGAACTCAGGTAGTTGCAGGCCTTCCCCTGAGAGGAAGATGGCATAAAGGCTGAGCCTTCTGTCCTATAAATTTAAATAAACTGGTTAGATTGAAGCCTATTTGTGTCTCCTGGGACTAATTGCCTTTCCAAACCTGTAACAACATTGTGGTGGGACAGTGACAAAGCCTGAATCCGAATTTCCATGCCAGAACCACACCTTCATTTGGAGAAACTCCTTTCAAAATACATCCTTCCTGTAAAGGCCCATCCAGCATCTTGTGGGCCTTTCTCTTTTGCTCTATCTACTCTATTTCAACATCTGATACCTGTAGTAGCTTATGATCAGCATTGAGTAGAGAGACAGATCAGCATTCATACCTCAGCCCTGCTGCTTCCTGGCTCTGTGGCCTTAACTTAATTCCTTACATCAGTTTCTTCTTCTGCAAAATGAGTTCACACTGTAGAAACAGTAAACTTGTTAAAAATGCAAACTTTGCATCCAGATTGCTTAAATTTATTTACCATTAATAAATGCCTGTGTGTCTGTGGCCAAGTTATGAAACCTCTCTGTGCTTTAACTGTAGAATGCAGAGAAGCGTCACACATACATTATAAAGTTACTGTGAATATTCAAAAGTTTATATATATAAAATAAAATTGTTACAATCCCCAGCACATAAAAAACTTTCAGTAGATGCCAACTATTAACTATAATCATAGTTATATTCAAATTACAACTTAATGTTTATTCTTCCAGTGTTTCTACTTCATCAAAAGCAATGAATAATAGGTGATTAGCCTGGAAACACTGGTAGTGAAAGAAGGGGTACAAATTCCAAATATACATGAAAGGAAACAAAAAAAGAAAACACAATCCAGAGTGGTTTCTCTTCGTCTCGTAGACTGGAAAAACAATGGAATTATGTATGATGAGACAGCGTAATTCCCAAGCAGCAAATTAATTAAAAACTAGAGTGAAGGCCAGAGCACATGTAAAGTCACCATGGGATGCAGAACATATCATCTCAATTGGATCAGTCCACGTAATAAGTACTCCTTGTTTCCCCCAAGAGTGTGTTCATTTGTATAAATGAATACATCTCATTTCTCTGTGTATCTTAGTTTTCTCTTTGAATGAGAGGGTCAAATATATAAAAGTGGCCTAAATGTCTGTAAAAAGATGAATGGATAGAGAAGAAGTAGTAGGTAGATATATAAAATATTATGTAATTCAGGCACAAATGAATGAAATCTTGCCATCTATAACAACATGGATTGACCTACAGTGTACTGTGCTGAGTGAAGTCAGACAGATAAAGACAAATGCCATCTGATCTTACTTATTTCTATGTGGAATCTAAAAAAATAAAATAAATGAATAAGCAAAACAGAATCAGACTCAGAGATACAGAGAACATTTTCATAGTTGCCAGGTAGAGGGGTTGATGGGATGGGGAAAAAAGGTGAAGGGATTTAGAAGCACAAATCTGTAGTTGCAAAATAGTCAGGAAGATGTAAAGTACAGCATAGGGACTACAGTCAGTAATATTGTAATAATAATGTCAGACGAGTACTAGATTTACCAAGGTGATCCCTTTGTAAGTGTCAAATTACTGGATTGTATAACTGAAACTAATATAATATTGTATGTCATTAACATTTTTTTAAAAAAAAGATGAGAGGGTTACCTGAGATGGCTTCTATAGCCATTTGTAGTTCTAAGTTTCTATGACCCATTTAAGCTAAGAAAAATGAAGCTAGAGACTCTCAGGTGAGTCCTACTGGCCGATAATTAATGTTCTTAGCCAAAATAATAAAACTATATATATGTAACTCAACTTCCCCTTCAATTAATCATCTCAGAGATTTTTTAAAAACATGATTTGCCTATCTTATATTCTTCATCTGCTTATTTTAAGCTTTGTGAAGGCTTTCCATTTGCCCATGTGGAAACTGAATATTAAGCCTCTCCCAGAAAGTAGTCATGTTTGTCTCCCACACAGTCCAATTCTGAAATGTTTCCATGACATTTTCATTGGTCCAATAAATTACTCTGCAATATATGCTTCCTTTCCTTTGTCCTCCCACCCCAAGAGCAAATCAATAAATAAATTCATAAAAATGAATCTGGTCTCAGCTGCAAAGTTGTTTCTGGTTGCCTCTCACCCACATGCACCCAACTCACCTGGCAGCTGTTCACAGTGATCATTTCAATTAAAGCAGAAATTACTTTTAATCAGGGATGCTGGTTAGCTTCGCCTGTCCTGTCTTGTGACAAAGCTTCCTCAACTTTCACAGATGCACTGTAGCCAATTCAAACCCCTTTGTCATTTATTATGCTCATACAAGACTTTAAGGTGAGTGGGCTGGTTTAGAAATAATGGCCTTTGTGCAGCTGGGGAGGAGCCCTTCAGCTACAGCTCTGGGGCTGAGGGTGCCATGGGAAGGTTCTTAGCGAAGCCAGCCAACACATGAGTGATGACACACAGCTGAAACACAGTCTGGGAAGGCTTGTGGGTCATGGGACTGGGTATAAAGAAATGCATGGTCATCATAGCCTCCTCTGTGTGTTGGGGATAGACACACAGAGTTGAGAAGTTGACAGGATGCTTAGGTGTGCTCTGTCCAAATTAGACGGAAATCAGAAGCTGCAATGTGGTATTCACTAGGGGTTTTGGGATTCCAATGATGTCAGTTGAGGCTTGGCCTCTACCAGTTATATACTTAATGTTTTTGAAACCCAGCCTTCACATCTGAAAAGCATGGAGAAATGGAATGGACTTTGTGGGTGTCACGTCAGGGTGACCGTGGCCAGGATCCTCGCCTCCACACGCATGTATTTTCATTTGCATAGGTCACCCTTTAAGAGAATTTCCTAATGCATAAGTGTTATGCTATAACACAGCTCAGACTGGCCGGGTGCCATCTTTGTTAACTTCATGTACATATATGGGCCCCTGCTGTTCAAGCACTGTGGATAATGTTGGCTTCTTATGTCCTTGCCTGATGCCACAAGGCAAGACTAAAAGTGGATGATTGGCTTCTTACATCCTGCTGGCTGCAGCAGGGCAACACTAAAGGTGGAATATTTGGGCTATTGTGACTCCCCTATTCTCGTGGTCTGCCATGAGAATTAAAAAGGCAGGTTCAGTGTTCCTGTCCTCACCCACAGGAGTGAGATTAAACTAGTATGAATTCCCTCTCCGGTGCTCCACTGTTGTTTTTTTCCGGTCCTGGCGAGTCTAAAGTAAACCTGCCTGGAGCTGAGCTCCTGCCACACAGTGGGACTTGTATGAAAATTAAGCTAATTCATATTGGGTGCTTGATACTGCATTTAGTATCTAGGATCAACACAATAAATGCTTCTTGTTATTACACCTAAATCAAAGGGGTGATTCTATGGACTCACTCAATTGTGTGTGGTAAAAACACAAATCCCCAAGTTCTAGACTACATCTTCCAAACGCATGCTGTTAAATTTACAGCAAATGTGCCAAAAATAAGCAAATGCTCATCCCTACTTCTGCAGAGTCATCTGAGATTAGATATTTATTTCTAAGAATGACTTATTGCATTATTTCAGTATGAAGGACAATGCATGGTATTATGTTCCTATACAAACAGTAAGGAGATGAGATTGAGAAGTCTCCACGTGTGATGGGAAGAAATCTTCAGGTGCTTTTACAGGCTATAGGAGGGCTATAGTTGGGCCATTACCAAGCTGCTTCACCCTAACATTTTTAAGGGATGAAGATACACTCTAAGGTCCATCCTATTAATATTTGTATCTACATGTGGCAATAGCACCATGTTAATCCAAGCATAGTCAGCCAGGCAACATGCTTCAAATGGCAATGTCACCTAGGGAGACTGTTGTCTTCCAGCTGTACTGCTAGGGATGCTTCTGATGAAAAGCTACAAGAAGGAGGCACAAGATGATTTGTTAAATATTCATGGAGAAAAATAGCAAACATTTGAGAAGCTATCAGAGATGCCAGAATATTTGTACAGATTTAGGTAAAACAAAACAACAAATGTACAGCATATGTGAGAAGATCTAGTGTATTGGGCTTTTTATGCTCTTTAGGGTGTTGATAAACTTGAACAACTAGGAAAATGTTAAAGCCTTTGTAGCATGTCTTCAGTGTGTATTGATTGAAGGCTAGTTACTCCCAATCTCTAAGGGGGGATTGAGCATGTAAAGATATAGAGTCAGGGATCCATATATTTCAACCTTAAACATTGTTTTACTAGACACTGAATTATCTGTTGGATACCTTTATATTCAAGAACCTGGAACTAGGATGAATATATGTATTCATTTCATTAGATGTTCATCTCAGCCCTGACATGCTATCCCCATTTTAAGGATGAAATAACTGATACTTGGAGAAGGGAAACAACTTGCCCATGATATCATCACTCAAATGCCAAAGATGGATTTTAAATTCATTAATAGTAGTTTGATATCTTTATTCCTAAATTAAAGGAAGAGTAGGACTTGAGTAATGAGGTCTGAGGTATACTAAAAGCTAAGCTACAGAGCTCCTCCTCAAAGCAGACACATCTTCAAACCTTAAAACAATTACAAACCATGAGGGTTATTTTTAAACATACCTTATTTAATGAGTGTCTGTTTGTCCAGGCTTGTACTAGGCCTATTGAATATGAAAAAGAAAAGGATGGAGGTGGGGGCAAAATAATCATTTTTAATTAGCTTATAAATTAAAAATCTATTTAAATAACAGCTTTGGAACACTGTTATTTTAAATCAGTGTTTGATACCATAATAAATCTCTGACTTATGCTTCCTTTTAAAGCATATCTACAACCCACAGCATACCGTAAGCCTACAATCTGATCAGTCCTCCCCAAGACATAACTGAGTGCTATTATGTTGTAAAATTATATCCAGGGTTTACATAATGGGAATGGCAATAATAATTTTCGTGCAATCTTGTCATTGAACAGAATAATTATTTGTTTGAAAACCAGTCATTAAATCAATTACCATATTTAAAACTGCCAATTCCACTTACTGATTAAATTATTTGGATAATAACTTACAAATCATTCATATGGAAAAAAAAAAAAAAGCCACCTAGCAGAACTGAAGCTGTGAGTTGGAAAAAAAACAAAACAAAACCAAAACACTACACCATGAAAACAACTATGAAAATAAGCCTAATTATGTCGACATAACTATTGACTCTTGTACATTATGTGTATAAATCATTTGACTTTGCAAATAAGTTGTATCTGACGGGTATTCAGTAAAATAAAATGTTGTTCCAAAGCCTTACCTGTTATTCAATTATGTACTATAAATATAAAATGAGTTCAGAAAACAACGTGAGAATCTCTCATCTGAATAGGAAATTGCTTATGCCCTCACTAGATGAAATGAACTGCTTTTGTTATGGTTGTTCCCCTCTTCCTCCCCTCCACCAGATGCCATGGCACTGGGCTCATTTTTCTAAAGCTCAGTTCTATTCTCTTTGTAAAGACCACATGAATCCATATAGATTCCCTAACCTTTCAGAGAAACCTGAAAGTGATATTTTTCTGGGTTGACATTCAAGACTTTCTAGAATCTTATTAATCTCTCCAGCATTATCACCCACTCTCCCTTTCAAATACAGCCTCTATTTGATATATTGTTAGTTGCTTATTTTGCTCTTCCCCTGCAAGATTTTCTTTAAAACCTACCCATCCTGAAAGGCAATAACATCACAAAGTGTTGGCTCCAGTGAGCCTACGCGAAATCACCCATAATATCTATCCCTTGGTTCTCATAGCAAGCACAAATAAACACAGGTTCCAAATTGACATAACTCACAAATGCAGGTTGGAGGTCTGATAAGGAACACTCTACTTATTTATTTTGAGGCTGTCCACTAGTTAACTACTCAACCTGTAGCTAAGTGGTTCAATGGGAACAGAGGATCAAAGATACAGTCCAGGCATGACTCTAATCCCCTTCCTGTTTCATGGAGATGTAAACTAAATTTGAAATTGTTAATCAGCCCATTAAAATGAGAAGTCTGATTGATCAGAATAGGTTAGCGTTCCAGATTCGTGTTTTTTGTTCAATGTGGCTGGAAGGAAGGTTGTGTCAATAGTCAGAAATGCTTTTGTTAATATATGAGGTCTGTCCAGAGTAAGTCTAGCCATGTTAACATAACGAGATTAGTTTGCAAGACATCATGTAACCCTGGCAGCCAAGGAGAGTGGGCTGGAATGCACATGTGTGAACAATGATGACTTCACTGTACTAGCCAGTGTGGAGGTAGATGTTATTGAGTGAACATGTGTACTGTGTGGCTGTTACATTCAAAATGACTGAGGGAGTAGAGCAATGAATCTGCATCAAATTTTGCATTAAACTTCCTCCATGGAAACTATTTGGATGATTCAGAGGCCACATCTATGGGTAATAATGATTGGCAGCTTCATCACAATATGCCCACTCATGCATCTTGTCTCCTGCAGAGTTTTTTGGTGAAACATCAAATCATGCAGGTGACTCAGCTTCCCTACAGCCCAGATTTGGTGCCCTGTGTCTTCTGGCTTTTCCCAAAACTAAAATTACCTTTGAAAGGGAAGAGATTTCAGGCCATTAATGAGATTCAGGAAAATACAAAGGGGTAGCTGATGGCAGTTGGGAGAACTTTGCAAGGTCCCAAGGTGCTTGCTTTTAAGGGGACTGAGATTAATCATTTTCCTATGTATAATGTTTCTTGTATCTTGTATTTTCTTCAATAAATAGCTCTATTTTTCATATTACATGACTGGATACTTTCTGAACAGACCTCATATGTCATTTTTAATAATGCCAGATATGCATACTATTGTATTCTATTTCTAACTGCACCACTAAGCCTAGTTAGTTGGGCGATAACCCACCATATAAATAAAATAGCATATGCTTGCTTTGAAAACATAATAAGATAAGTCATCTAGGTGGGAGTACTTTCTCAGTTCATCTTTCAACCTAATCACTACTTCAAAACAACTTCTAAGCTGTTTTCAAGCTAATGTTTTAAGGGCAAGCTAAAATACCAACAATGTGGGATGTCATTTAGATATATCTCTAGGCTCTCACATCCCATTTTCCATAAAAACCATTGGAGGAAACAAGAGTAGAACAAGCCCAGTATTGGCCAGGGACTTTGTTGTGCCATTTATTAAAAGGACAAAAGAGGTGAGTTAAAGGTTATTGATTTAGCTTGCTGCCTGAACAAGAGAGTTAATTCTCCTTTTTCAGATAGTTGTGGTCCCTGCTCATCTCTTGACCCTGACCCTTTGTCCCCACAGTGTCATGAAAAGAGAAGCCAAAGAGAAAGCTCCAAATGCTGTTAGATATCCAAATGATACAGATACTTAAGTATTAAATTAATATGCTTGGCCCAGTCTTATGAAAATAACATGAGAAAGACCCATCTGTATCTTTATTTTATTTATTTATTTATTTATTTATTTAAAAGATTTTATTTCATTATTTTCAGAAAGAGGGGAAGGGAGAGAGGAAGAGAGACAGAGAGGCAGAGAGGGAGAGAGACATCAATGTATGATTGCTTTTCACCTGCCTCCAGCCACAGACCTGAGTGGAGACCTGGTTTGCATGCAACCTTGTTATGTGCCCTGGCTGGGGAACCGAACCTGCGACCTTTGGGTTCGCAGGCTGCCGCCTTATCCACTGTGCTACCAGCCAGGGCCATCTGTATCTTTAAAAAAATTAACCAGGACCCACTGGACTTGGCACAATTCTCAAATGAAGCAGTTAACCAGTGACAGAAGCAATACCAACATTTTCCAAAAGTAAAGATAAAACCAAAAGAACCAGGGAATAAAGTAGAGAAGTATTTCACCTGTTTCTGTATACGATGCATATACACACTGAACAGCAAGGAAAGGTTTAGCATCTAAAACAAATAACTGTATTCTTAACACTGAGGGCACTTGATGCTGCTTTTGTGGTGAGGGCATCCTAACACCCCCATGAGGTCTCCAATACACCAATGAGGACATCAGGAAAGAGCGTAACTTGTTCAGGATCACACAGCCCCATGTGGCGGAGCTAAGATCCAAGTGTAAATCTCTCTGACTCTAACATGCATGCTGTCTCTCTTGGCTGGGCAAGTACAAGTATGGTGCTGTTTTCTGTAATAATTACTTATGGATGGCAGATAGAATGGCTATTTAAGGAGAAAAGTGAAACCATTCTGAGAGACTAAAAATAAATTGAGGTTCCAGTGTCAGAGAGGTTAATTAAAAGTAGATATTTAATAAAGTTTTCATTGAAACATAGACTGGCAGCTGTAATCAAAACCATGAGAAGGGTAAAGTATACAAGCTCCTAGTGTGTGAAAGGACAGAGCTATTTTTGAAATCAAAACAGTAACATGAAGAGATTACAGTTTGACCCATTTCCTGGCATAAGAACTTGGTATTTCCAGATTGCTTCGGAACACCAATAACCTTACCGCAGCTTGAAAATATTATTTAGGATCAACAGATCTGCAGGCAATGTTGAGAATGGAGGCTGAGGCACTTGAAACAGATTTATCTATTACTTAAATTAAAAATGTTATTAACGTTTTAAATGCAGAGATGGCCTGGGGGCCAGATGGCTGCACAATCCCATGTTCTGAAGCTCACAGAGCACATTTAATTTTGGTTTTGAACTTACAGTTTCCGTACTTAAACATTTTTTTTTATTAAAGCCACATAGAGACCCCATTCCCAGAAATTAAAAGTGACTTTTAAAGACTTCTAAAATGTTTCTAGAAGACAGAAGACACAGACTTGTTTCTAGGATGATTTGCGAGGGCAAATGATGTGGCATGAATGTTTATTTTCCTCAGATATTTTATATTCTCCTTCAGTGCCAACTAGGGAAAGTCAAAAAATGTATTCGGTTATTAGGGATTAAACCCTGTTTCTAGAGAATCCAGCTCACTGAATTTTTAAGAAAAATAAGTTGCTTTAGAAACATATCAAATATTTTATCTACAAAATGGCAAACCATTCCAACGAAAAGTGAAAAATTCAATCTACTGTTTAACTATTTGGAAACATCTGGATATTCATCTAAGTATAGCTCCTTTAAAGCACATTTTATTTGGCTTTGTCTCTATGAACCATGAAGGTAGTTGCCTGAAATTAATCACTTTTATGTGAATTGTTGATAGCTTTCTCTAAAAAGAAGTTTTAAATAATGATATTGTAAAAATTGTAAGAAAAATAATTTAAATCAGAAACCACTCTAAAAACACAGTTGTGAGTATTTAACAGCTTGGACTTTGGAGTAGGTTAGGTTTAGGTTTAAATCTCAGTGATGCTATTTAATTCTGATTTAACTATGGGTAATTTATGTTTAGCTTCTTTGATATTTAATTTCCTAGTTAATAAAATGAGAAACTTAAATAAAATAATGTATACAAAGTATTTTCATAATGCATGATATATAGTAACCACTCAGTAACTGTTTGCTATCATTATATTAGGTTGTACCCCATGAAATTGCCATTTTAGTATGAAATATTTGTCAAACACAGGCAGCTTTATGTGATTTTGTATAGCTCAACACAACATTATAAATTCCAAAAATGCTGAAAGCAAGAGTGAAAAGTGAACGCCTAACTTGCCCAACTAGGTAATACAAGAAGAATTTTCCAAAAGGCAGAAGGAATCTAATGATACCTGTGTCAGACATATTGTGATACTGATAAGCTCAAAAATTCTATTGCATCTTTAGAAGAGAAAATGTGAAATTCACACATGGGCACATGGGGTAGAGGGAAAACTTTTTATGAAATCTGAATATTGAGGGTGGTGAGAGAGTATCTACAGGCCTATATTTTTATTGATGATTTTTAAAGAAAGGAATCTTAATAGATCAAAATGGAATAAAAGGACAACAACATGGAAAATAGTAAATTTAACACACTTTCTTGATCGGGCAAATTTTCTATAATTTCAACCCAGGACTTCTCCCCCCATTCATATTATTTCTAAATCTTTAAAAACCTGCCATTGAACATGTTTTTTGTTTGTTTGCTTGTTTTTGTTTTGTTTTTAAATTTTTTCATACCAGAGGGAAAGTACTGAAAATATTTTTTTTTTAAATTTCATAAATTGCAACCAATATCCATCCTGCTTTTCATAGGCTTAAAGTTATTCTAGTGGGGAACTGTGTGTGTGTGTGTGTGTGTGTGTGTGTGTGTGTGTGTGTGGTAGTTCCTGGGGAAAATACCAAGGATAGCCAGAAAATGGGAAGGATGTATAATTAAATTCACCTTGGTAAGAACTAAGTCCCCCCTAAAGCCTTGAACTAGCCTGGAATTCCCAGCATCACTGTCTACATCCTTCAATTTTATTCATGTCATGCATTTATGCTCATTCCATCCTTTGAGTAGAAATGCATGTCAATTCACAAAAATGAATGTGTCCTTGAGATTGTTGATTATAATAAAACATTCTTCAATTGAATGTTTTTTTTTTTAATATTTCTTGCCAAAATGTAAGGTTTTCCAGGAACTTTTCAATACTAACTAGATGTACTGTACCAGACACACACACACACAAACACCCACCCCCCACCACACACAGAAGAAATATGTGTTAGGGAATGAAGAGAACAGAGTTCTAAGATGAAGTTGGACAGGTGAACAGGGTCTCAACTAAGGACTCTGAAGGTCATAGTAAGGTATTTATTTTATTTTATTACATTCTTATTTTGTTCTTATAGGTAAAATGATTAAATCAAGCCATGAAAAAAATTCAGATTGCTGCTTAGAAAATTCTACCCTTATAGGAGGGTAGAGAATAACAAAGAAAGAGAATCCAGATCAGAGACCAATTATGTCATCCCTTCCAGAGATGGTAGTGACAAAGAACCAAAAATCAATTGAGGCCAAAAAACTTAGAGGCAGAGTCTTCTTTTCAACTGGTTCTTTGGTCTCCACAGAAAGCATAACTGTGGACAGCAGTTGGGACAGGGTGGGAGGCACTTCCACCCCAAGCCTAAAGACTATCTTGGCAAGTTAGTTGTACCAATTGAACACACCATACATTTGAATTTTTTTTTTTTTTTAATTCTCAGCAAGTTTTAGTGTTCTCTTAAGCCAGAAATTCCCTCTACTTTGTAAACTCATCTATCAGGAATTTTGTATGTGGAACTGTCCTATGATAAACAGAGACCATTGCCAGTAAGCTCAAAAAAGATTTCAAAAGGCAAAAGAGGTTGAAAAGACTCAGAAAATCACATGTAGAATGTGATTGAAGGCAAATAAAGCAGTGCTCATGGGAACTGTTTCAGATAGCTACACTGTCCATTCTCTCTCCTAGCTGGTATTTTCTGCACACATGCTTTGTTCGCCTCTGCCCACAGCCTGCCTTTCTTGGCTTATTCACAGCATGGGCATCTCCATGACTTCAAATCACTAATGGCTTCAGTTTGTCTGGGAACCTCCTACTCAGACACAAAGTGACTTTTCAAACCTAGAGCCCTCTTCCTTCTCTTTGAGGCAGCTAGATGGGAAACTTCAGTTTTTCTCTTGGTTCCAGTGTTCACCCTGGAAATAATTTATTATCACACAAGCAGACTTCGGTAAACCTGAGTGCCCTTGTTCAAGTTTGCTATCAAGTTGGATCTATAAAATAAATAAATAAATAAATAAGTAGCTGAGCCTAGAAGGAACCGAGTTAATATTACAGATTAAAAAGATAATGGTAACTACAATAATTTTAAAAACTCAATAAAACAACAAGAACAACAACAAAAACCTTGCATTTTCACTCTTACCAACACCTCTAGAAAGGATATAAAAAGGCAGTTTGGGTAAAGATAATGCCTAACAGCCTCTCTTTAAGCCTTCCCTGATCAGGCAAGACTATGCATTGGGAATCTCTGATGCCTTTTTGTGCTGTTAGCATTCCCTAATAACCCCAACCACCTAAATTAGGAAATGCTATAAAATTTAAGAACAGACTGTTGCTTCACTCTCTTAGTACACACATATCATTGGCCTGGGCTTGAAAGTTGGAATGTGAAGAAGATAAATGCTTTCCTGGTCTGAGACATGTGTTTTTCCCTTTGGGGACTCTGTCCCTGGGCTACTCTTGGAAGAGGGAGGGAAGATGGCTGAGGGTGGTTCATCAAGTACTCCCTCTTTTTCCAACCTCCGGCCTTTCTAGGGCAGAATACACACTCTAGAGCCATCTAGTGGTGTAACATCATGGAACTAAAACATGGAGAAGAGCTCGGTTTAGCCTCCAGAGCGTCTGTCTCTGGGAACAGCCTCACGCAGGGGAATCACGCATTTCAGGGACTGTGGCTGCAGAAGGCTGAGCCTGGGAAGGTAATGCGCATCCCCTCCCCTCCCCCACCCCTCAGGTACAGCTTCCTCTTGCCCTCTTCCAAGAGGTCCACCATCCCTTGACTTAGATGGGCTTCGATTTATAAATAAAGTCATTTTGAACAATGACTCCGTGAAACTCAAGAGAGCATCTGTCCAGTAAAATCAGAGTTTGTTGGTGACTTTGCTATTGACTCCTGTATAACGCTCCCTAGTTTCGAAGAAACATTTTTGGGCTGAGGTTGGGTTGTCAGAGTTGTAGTCGATGGCTTTAAATTGTAAGGACAGGACTATATTTTGACAGGTATCCGGGATTTGAGGAATGGAGGCACTTTCCTGTCCCTGAAACTTAAAGCCTATCTTGTCTACGAGGATTTGGACTGGCTGGGACTGGCTGGTAGTATTTGGAATAGATTTTCCATAGAAACAGAACCCGCAGATTCTTTCTGTTCATTTTACCTCATTTCTTTTACCTGGCAAAACTAACAGCAGTTGTCCTCAACCTTGAGCATGAATCAGAGTCAACTGAAGCCTATTAAAATGCTGATTTGGGGCATCTATCCGCAAACTTTCTGCTTCATGTAGGACTAGGTAGGGTCCAAGAATCTGCATTTATCGTAGTTCCCAAGAGATACTGATCCTGCTGACTAGGACTGTACTTTGTCACTACTGGTCGATTGGGGTATCAACACATGGAGGCTCCCCTTTTATTTTTTCACTGACTTAACGATAGGACCCAAACATTCTTTCAGAGCTCCTTAATATGCAACCACCTTCTACTGTTGGTAATATTTAATTGTGTTGTTATTTTTTAATTTTGTTTATTTTTATTTTAAATTTTAAAAAGATTTTATTTTTATTATTTTCAAAGAGAAGGGCAGGAAGGGAGGAAGAAAGGAAGAGAAATATCGATGTATGGTTGCTTTTCACCTGCCTCCAGCTGGGGACCTGGCTGGAGACCTGGCTTGCAACCTGGGTATGTGCCCTGGCTGAGAATTGAACCAGCCACCTTTGGGTTCACAGGCTCCTGCCTGTCCACTGAGTCACACCAGCCAGGGCTAGTTTTATTTTTTTAATAGGCCTGATTTTTCAAATGAGATCCTTTACAGATTCCCAAAACAGATAGAAAATTAAGCTGTTCCAATTAAAATAAAGGTTGGACAATACTAGCTCACCTGCTCTTCTTCGCTCCCTGCCAGTTTCCACAGCAGATATGGGAACCACATCAGCAGAAGGCCTAAGCCATCATAGAGAATTGGAAAACCAAAGCAGTTATTGATATGATTGCTGTCCCTTTAGCTCTCTGCTAATGGTCACTAGCTACACAGTGTGTCAGTAGGTTCTGGTCATCATCCAAACATCTCTTCAGTTGTTTCATCTCAGCCTCAAATCTCATTTCCTACAGAATGTCTCTTGCACTTTACTACTATTTTCTGTTGGGTGAAGATGGGGTGTGCATTTTTCTTGTGATGACAAATTGTGCTTCCCATTGCAGATCTGTGAGCTATTACAATGCTATAAAACATCAATACTGCCAGAGCAGGCTCTTCTGTACAGCTTGGTTCTTCAGAACTTCAGGATTAGAGCATCAAGGTGACCATTGCCCTGGACACTGTCACGGCTACTACAGCACTTTCATGCTTTCTACCAACTCTCTCCACAACCAGGAAGCAGACAATTTTTATTGACACATAATATATGACCTTGCCCAAACAACTACAGATATTAACTTGGGAACACTCTATAACCATACCTTTTTAACTCAAGGTTTCTTTCCTTCAATAGCCAATGCTGGTTTATTATAGAGCACACAAAGAAAAAGCAGGTTAAAAACTGCCCTCAATTTGCAGATTTCCCAAGTCACAGCCTTTATTGAGCTACCTATGGGAATATATAACCAAATGAATATTTATTTAAAGTATTATGATTATTTCTCTTTTTCTTTCCAAATCGATGCTTGAACCAAACCCTTACTCAAAAGCAGGAAAGTGAAAGATTCTGAGCTTGTTTGGGGATATAAACCTAGAATCAATTCACTTTGGACTGCAGAGAGTTATATTCACTCCTGTGGGATAGAAACCAAAGAGAGATAGCCCCATGATGTTACATTTGGAGCTACAGTGCTCTTTGACAATCAAGGGTAAACAGATCAATTACATTACAGGCAGGTGCACCTTTGTTATGGATGTACCAGCAACATAAAGGGGGGGTTTAGACATAAAGAAGCCCACTGGACCATACATTGATGTTTCTTTCCCTTTCTTCCCCCCTCCCTGCCCTTCTCTCTAGAAAATAATGAGTAAAAAAAAATCTTTAAAAGGAAACCCACTGGGAAGTACTTGTTCCGTTTTGGCTTGTTGTTTTCTTATTTGCATAGACTAAATATTAATTTGTTTGCATGTAGTTCAGATAGTCAATATTCTTTCTCCAGGAATTGGCATTAGTCCTTAAACCCATTGTAAAAGATTATTTTCCTTAATCTGATCTATAGGAAGACCCTGATCTAAAATCATTAACATTTATAATATTTATTTCATACCTTAATGGGGAATTCAAGTTTCTCTCAAAGAGGTCAAGGGCAAAATTAGCTAAGGTAAAGTATAGGTCCAAAAGTTAGGAATGAGGGATGACCCAGAGGTAAAAACTAGCGCTTCTTACAAAAGTCAGTCCTGGGATGTTGCCAAGGATCAGCATTAAAATATCTAAATTTGTGGGAGGATTCAAGAGGTGAAAATGAAAGTTAAAATGTTTCATATGCAGGCATACAGAATTAAAGTAAGCCAAGGTCCCATATAAAATAGACATAATAAATGGTTGGTGACTGTATTTCATAGATTTGTGTTGCTAGGTATATACAGGGGTCAGAAAAAGGAGACTGACAATTGTTCATGTGGAAGTAATACAATAATTAATAAATAATAATGCAAAAACCAACCCTGTGTTTTGTGTACTTTAAGCCTACTTTTGCCCACCCCTGCATATTGACTTACATATCAAGGATATACATATAATATGTTATAACAATCCCCAAATGTTTGGTCCATTCTTTTCTATTCCTTAGATTAGACATACTTCCTATGCCTGAAGGGGGGTTCTAACAACAGAAAAAAGAATTCATCCAAACTATGTTTCCAGAGGGACAATAATAGATATAAGTGGAAAAATATGATAACATCTGATTGTTTTCTCCTCCAACCCCTTAGAAGTTGGTGTCAACTACTAAGTTATCCAAATTGCCTATTTACTTGTTCCTGATGAGTTTATTCTGTGAAGGTGAAGCATAAAAACCACAAAGCCAAGCCTACAAAGGAATTCTTCAAAAGAGATTCATGAGAGCCTTTCTGTAAAGAGTGCTTAGGGATCCTCTCCATGGCAGGGTGTGGAAGGAGTGGCATTAAGAAACGAAGGTAAATTACCAGACTTCATATCAAAAAGTGATACTAAAAAATGAAAAACATCTTCCAACGTTTACCACTTTTGTTCTACCCACTTTTCTTTCTCAAAATCAGAATCTCTTATATTTGCTACTTTTACACTAGAAAGAGGGAAAGAAAAAATATATAACCCCACTGCCCACTCCATAAACAACTGTTCAATTTTAATTTTAAAAAATCAAGTATCTTGCCCTGGCTGGTGGCTCAGTGGATAGGCGCCAGCCTGCAAACCCAAAGGTCGCTGGTTTGATTCCCAGCCAGGGCACATAACCAGGTTGCAAGCCAGGTCTCCAGCCAAGTCCATAGCTGGAGGCAGGTGAAAAGCAACCATGCATTGATGTTTTCCTCCCTCTCTGCCTCCCTCCCTTCCCCTCTCTCTAGAAGTAATGAATAAAATCTTTTTAAAAAATTAAACATTTTATAGTACACTGAGGAAATTCAGATTTTGGCCTAAATAAATCCTCCACGCTGACAGACCTATGATTTTTCAAGGGTTGTTACAAAGGCTGTGCAAGGGTTGTTTGGCTGAGCCAAACAAGCATCATCTTTGGGGAGATTTTATTTGTGTGATCAATTCATATCTGGACAGGTCTTCTGCTGGTTGGCATAGCAACTAACTGAAGTTCATTGAACTTTCAGATGTGTTTGCTAACAGTCTAAAGCTGAGTTTCCCCCCACAGGGACCAGAAAAGTCTTTCTTCTTTAAACCTCTCCCATTGCATTCAAAAATACATCACTCTCTTCAATCCTACAATCCACACATTTGAGATTTAGAAAGTAATATTAAGGAAATCAGTTTCCTCATATAACACTATAATAATTTCCCACTATTTCCTGAAAAATAAAAAGGGAGCTAAAGTTAAATATCTCTCTTTTTTTTTTTTTTTTTCTTTTGTAGATCTTTCCATGGTATCCTTAGGAGATTCTTTGCAAGAAATTTTTGTTAAAGATTTTATTGAAGAAATCTGAGCAGTGATTTGCAGAGCGTTGGTCTCTATTTGGGCCTTGATAAAGTTTGAGGCTTGGAAATGTTCTGTCTTCATTTCTTGGTTAGGTGAAACTGTTCTGTAATTTGATTTCATGCTATGTTTGTCAAGTGAAGAGTTGGCCAAGGCATATTTAGAGAGAAAGGCCTGTTATAAACCTGGGCTGAGCACTGTGAAAGATGGAGAGCTCTTCAATAATTTACAATACCATTTTTAAAAAAGACTAAAGGAAAAAGAACAATATAAAGCAATGTCTCTACTACAAGAAACAATACAAGTAAGACTCTCAAAGGAGAAATTTCTAGTTACACCTTCTCTTTTTCTTGGGTAATTCCCAATTTTGAAAGCATGGTTATTATGAAAATTGAAGAAGCGTAAGGGGTAGGGTGGTTGTTTCCTCCAGAAGAACGGAATACCTGGACTTTTGTATCTTAGGAGATCATCTTCTTATTTAAAGAGGTAAGAAAAGGTAGCTTTCTAAAAATCACCCCCTTATAAAGAATACAATGAATGTTGTTCTAATTATGTATACAAGGAATTTTCTTGTTCTTCCTTCTTAAAGTCTGCCAGCAGTACCCAATTTTCCCAACTTCTCAGGTTTTATTTGCTTCACTTCACCTTTCAGGAGTGTAGGGAAAGGGCCTCAAATACAGTTCTGTAGGCATTTTTCCAAAGTCGATTCACTGGAGGCCACGCTGACCTGATTAAATAATTACCCTCTGACCACTCACAAGACCATTTCCGTCCTGCCTGGACCCAGGTCAATTTTCTGCCAATGAGGCTGTTACACTTCAATGGCTTTATTGATTAACAGTGATTAGCTCAGGTTGCTAACATTATGTTACTGACCACTGCTATTTATAAGCAGCTACTCACCAGCCCTGAATAAGGCTTAGTTGCATGTGGTTTTGGGGGCAGTGGGGCCCCCGGCCTCCAGTGTCTGGGGTCATTTGTAATGGAGCTGATGTACTGTAGGAATCTTCATTCATAAATGGCCTCTTTGAACTGAAGAGGCTGCCTTTGTTGAATTCAGAAAAGGGTGAAGTGAGAAATGTTTAGAGCCAGGGTTGCAGGAGGCTGTCGGCATATGGAGAAAATGAGAGTTGAGTGCCAATTCTGAACAAAACCCCACTGTGGGGTTTCGAAGGGATGTGTACAGTGAGGTTTAATATTAACCTGTACTGCCATCCTGTGGAGCAAAGAAGAAATTTTTATCCCAATGAACAAGCTGCAAGAACTGCTAAATAGGAGGAGGCCAAAGGCTGGCTTCAAACAATACACTTTTAATTAAAAATATCTTGGAGTCCACATTACTGCTTCCAAAAACAAGCTTTGGGGCATTTTCTAGAGTATTAAACAAAGCAATTCTCTGAGACTCACAGTCTCTGTGGACCTGAGGTCAAACCTCTCTTACACAATGGAAAAAAGCTGAGGCTCGGAACCTAGGCTCCTTCATCTGATCTCACAAACCAAGTAAAAATAATGCAAAGTTCACAAAGTCCTGTGAAGTAAAACAAGAGGACAGAAGAAAAGGCAAGAAAGATAAATCTCAATAATAAACCAGTATGAGTAAAAAAGAAAAGGATAGAAGAAAATATTAGATTTGAAACCAAGTGACTCTGAATGTAAGCCCTGATAGTCATTTACTGCGAGTTCTTAAAGGAATTGTTCCCTTATTCACGTTAAAGAAAAATTGCATCAGGTGGAGTTAACAGACATGGAAGACAGTATTTAAGACTATTGCAATAGGGGCCAAGAACTAGTGGGAAAATATTGGCTGACTTTCGGAGGAAGGTTGGTTGACCAATGTGATTTGAGCATTTGTGCTTGCTGCTTGGTGCTTATGGAAGTGAGGTTCCTACCCTCCCCCAGAGACTGGGAGATAGGGGCTCAATAGTGAAGACGTCATTTGAAAGGGATCTCCCACATCCTTAAAGAAGACATTCCTAGGATGTAAAACTGGCAAAGGCAAGGAAAAAATTTACATTTCCAACGAACAGAGAAAGTACTAATTGCAAGTTTTCTAAAGCAAATGATCTTTAAAAACATATTTAAGGGGCCTAAAGTCAGGAGGAAACGTGTATAGTTGGCTCAGGGGAGCATTAAGGCCAATCTGTAAAATGACAAGGTCATTCCAAGCATCCTCATTTATAAGCATGAATGTGGGCAATGGGGAAAATGTAAAGAACTATGTGAACATGCTGTAAACCGTTCAATACAGTCAATTATGGGGTATTCTTACTATTTTTTCCTCCATCCTACTTTAGAAATATGCACAAATTAAAAGGACTAAGATGAGAAAAGAAAAATGTTTTTACAAAGCAGAAGCAGGTCTACTATAGAAAATTTCAAATTCAGATCTAGCTCTTAACCATGGCGTCTTAACACATTGTTGACAGATTATGAAAAAAAAAACTTGTGTTTTCAAGCCTAACCATTGTTGACTGCTAACAAGTTGCCTCGTGCTGGCGCTTGTACTAGATTTTGCTATGAAATTGCTTGTCAACAACGTGTTAATGAACAGATGAATGTAGTTTGCTACCCAAGTGGACTCATGTTTGCACTTGCATTAGCTTTTGAATAACATTGCCTGTCCACAATGTGTTAAGAAGTCATTTAATTTCTCTAAACCTTCAGAGACTGCGTGCACCAACACCTGCCTCACATGATAGTTGTAATAGTTAAATGAGAGAATGTGTAAAACGACTAGCACAGCGTTGGCATTTAGTCAATACTAGTAGAATTGACATTGCATATAGTCTAGCTCTGTGTTGTGAGCTCATTTCTAATAATTGTGTTATTCCTGATTTGATTGGTACATTTGTCAGCTGTTTTCACAAAACTGGTATAACAAACCACCTCCAACTTCAGTGTCTTACAAAACTGAACATTTATTTCCTGAAGGGAGGTATAGCGAAGTGCTGGGGGTCTCATGCTACTTTTGCCCCCAAATGGGGTTCCCGTGATCTGGGCTGGATCTGGTTCAACTTGAACCCAAGATGTGGGTTCATTTCACCTCTGCTCCATGCGCCTCTATGCATCCTGGGACCAGTGAGCTACCGTGGTATGTTTTTCTCGCAAGTGGCAGGACCATAGTCTTCACTCATGACACATCCATTGAAAGCAAATTGGCTAAACAAGTTACAGAGGCAAACTGAAAGGCAGGAGGTGGCAATATACACTATTCAGGAAGGGCAAGAGGGTGAATGTGTAATGTTACTACGGGAAAGTAGAAGAGTAAGACCCATACCTCAATCTATCACTAATATTACCTATTATTTATATGCACTGTAGCTCCCCCCACTCTACCTTGGTGCCCCATAGCTTCACAGTTTCCGTGGTGATTAGTTATGGGAATAGAGGAAGTGTTTGAGCATAAAGCAGAATCTCAGGACAAAGGTGGCAGTGTTTTTAACAGATTTCCACCACGTATTTGGAGGAAAATATGACCCCAAAACAACCTTGCATCTTTTTGGAAAAACATTACATTTTATTTATTTTTTTAAACGTATGGTTGCCTTTCACCTACCTCCAGCTACGGACCTGGCTGGAGACCTGGCTTGCAACCTGGTTATGTGCCTGGCTGGGAATCGAACCAGCGACCTTTGGGTTCACAGGCCAGCACCTTTCCATTGAGCCACCAGCCAGGGCTAGAAAAACATTACATTTTATAGGTGTCTATAGTTTTCAGTTCTCCTTAAAGATCTGCCCTCATTGAGAAATATCCCTTAACAAATTAATAAAAGGGCAACGGCAGGCCAAAGCAAAGAATTTGAGTTTGCCAAGTACAGGGGAAGTAAGCAACTAGCAAAAGGTGAGCATGAGATGGATAAAAATGAGTATCTCCCTTCCTTTTATCCCCTCACCTCCTACTCACCCCCAACCAACAAACCTGCGTCATTTGAGCTGAAAGAAGAATTCATCTCTGAATATAGATCTGAGTTAAAATCATTCTTCAGTGGTCCGACCGAGTCTTTTGAGAACAATGCCATCTCTTAAAATAACTGTGTTTTCAATTGTGACCTTCAGTGTGTCTGAAAGTCTGTGATGATGAATAGTGGATGTGAATGGCATGCTACAGAATGCAGCCTCTTAATTGCTCACAGAGTAGTCACCTCGGATTTTCAACCTTCTGTTTATTCCAGTGCTTGGAAAAGATCATGTATCTGGATCTATTGGAACTACCAGATTGAATCAGGGGTAAAATTTTCCACTTAAGCCAACTACTCTGCCTTTTGTGAAATGATTTGGGAGTCCATGCATAATGATGGTGCACACCCACTGTAGGGTCAGGTGTGTGCTTAAATTGTGGTGTTCCCTTTAATAGCTGTGTGGCCTTGAGTAAGTTTGTAATCCAAGTTCAATCACAAAATCTGCAAAATAGAAATCACCATCCCTCACAGAGCCGTTATAAGGATTTAGCATGCTGCTATATGTAGAATACAGCACACAGTAAGAACAGCAACGACATAAGAGAAGACAGCTGTTGTTGCAGCTCTTATAATGATTCAGGAATCTGTTTCAGCGGAGACTAAGGTAGGATTGCATTCTGTCCCACAGGGGTAAAGCTGGAAGTCAGGGTGACAAACCTGTGCAGTGGATCCAGCATGGTGGGGGGTGTGAGATAGGTGGAGACAGAGTCTGATAAGATAGGAAGTCAGGGGTGTGAGGAATGCTTCTGGAAGGAATGGAGACTAGAATCTGTAAAACAATTATAAAAGGACCCCTTCTTCTTCAACTATTTCTCCATTGAAAGTTTGCCCCTGGAGCATCATATTCAGGTTGATGATGCTGAATTTAGTGGTTATGGTAGTGAAAAGTATACTTTCCAGTCACTGGCATAACATAGGGAAGGATGCCCTGACATGCAATTAAACATTAAGCTAGGTGTGTTTGTGACAGGTGTTTTTTGTATGAGATTCACAAGTGAGTCCATAGATTAAGGCAGGTTTCTTCTGCTGAAAGCTTAAGAGAAGAAAAAAACTATGGGAACATTATCTCTCTACCAGACTCTTGCTGGTACATTGGTTTCTTCCTGCCTTTGGACTAGGCCTGAGACTGGCATTTATACCATTAACACTTCCTGTTAACCAGCGTTTGGACTTGGACTAGAACTTATACCATTAGATTTCCTGGGTTTCCAGCTTGCTGCAGAACTTGGGACTTCTCAGCTTCCATAACCACAAGAGCTGAAGAGCCAATTCCATATATATGCATATACGTGTGTGTGTGTGTGTGTGTGTGTGTGTGTGTGTGTGTGATTGGTTCTTTGCCTCTGGAGAACCTAGAGTAATGCAGAGGGGGTTGTGATAGAGACATTCCTAAAGCAGCAGTACTGAAATGCTCAAAGGTATTTGGACTTAAGATGTGAGACAAATTGCACTGGGGATTCCCCTCCAGTATCTATGTTCTAGGGAAGGGAGGTAGTAACTAGCATTCCAGGTATCTCTGAAGGAAAAAAGCAGATTAGCTCTCAGGAAGTCCACCTAGAACCAGCTTTGGAGGGCACTCCTGAAAACTGAAAAAATGAGGCGCTTTCCCTGCCATTAGATTGATCATGGTAATGGGGGATAACAGGAGCAGGACTGGATTCTGGGAGGCCACACAGAGACTGCTCAGAGCAAATCACACGAGCCCCAATCGAGTGGGGAGTGAGAGGGAGTGAGGGGAAGAATCCCACTTCGGAAGGAAATGGAGTTGGCAACACCAGGCTTTAGTCTTGTCAGGATACAGTTGGAGATGAGAATAGAAATTAGGTCCCAGTTTAGGCATGGGATACAAAATGGTGTCTTGTTCTTAGGCGCCAGGTAGAACCCTGGTCAGTAGGACTAAAACACAAGACACAGGAGGACTGAAGCTGATATGGCTGGCTGTGAGGCACCAGTGAGTTCCCCCAAAGCATCCAGATGAAGGACAGCTCTGATCCCAGCCCCACAATGCTTTAAAGATGAGAGACCTTGACAAGACCTTTCTTTTTTATTTCTACCTTCTTTATTAATGCACAGGACAATGTACCTTCACATTATCATTCTCCCCAGCAAGTCTTTCAGGTAAAATTACCCTCTCACACATTTGAGTGTGTGAGATAGACTCATACAAGACTCATACAAGACTCATAATAGGAGTCTTGAGTGGGGAGTAGATTTGAAATATACTTGACAACTATTGACATCCAAGATTGAAATTAACTCAATGCCATATAAATCTAGGTGAAATTTATTTGAACTCTTCTGAAGTATTAGGGTTGTTGTTGTTGTTGACACTGTTACAGATGCCCCCATTTCTCTTCCCTTTATTTCCCTCCACTCAGTCCCCATTCTCCCAAGCTTCACCACATATATGTTATATGAATATATGATCTTTGGTTCATATCTTTCTTTTCCCCTCCTCCCTGAGATCTATCTGTCTCACTCCCTGTATCCATGCCTCTGGTTTTATTTTGTTCATATGTTTATTTTTTTCATTAGACTCCACATATGAGTGAGATCATATGGTATTTATCTTTCTCTGACTGGTATTTCATTTAGCATAGTAATATCCAAATCAACTGTGATATTTTGAAGAGTAAGATTTCCTTCTTTGTTCTTTTTTATAGCTGCATAGTATTCCACCATGTACATGCATCACTTTTTTTATTTTTATCCACTCACCTAATGATTGGCATTTGGGCTATTTTCAGTTTTCAGCTATTGTAAGTAACACAGCTATGAACATAGAGGTGCATATATTCATTCTGATGGGTGTTTCAGGATCCTTAGGATATATTCTCAAAAGTGGGATTGAGCCCTTGCTGGTGTGGTTCAATGGATTGAGCACTGGCCTGCAAACCCAAGTGTCACTGGTTAGACTCCCAGTCAGGGCACATACCCAGGTTGCAAGCCAGGTCTCCAGCCAGGTCCCCAGCTGGAGGCAGGTGAAAGGCAACCACACATTGATGTTTCTCTGCCTTTCTTCCTCAATTTTCCTCTCCGTAAAAATAATGAATAAAATCTTTCAAGAAAAAAAAAAAAAGTGGGATTGCTGGTTCAAATGACAGTTCCATTTTTAATTTTTAAGGAAACTACATATTATTTTTCACAGTGGCTTGACAAGGCCTTCATAATTATTATGCTACCAGTTAGGCATTTGGGCAGTGAATCTGCCTGAAATCTCTTCTTCCACGCTTAAGGAAAGGAGGAGGGACCTGCTTTACCCTTTTGGCTTTTCTATTTATGAAGCTTCTCCTGATAAAACCCCATAAAACAGGGTAGATTTACAAACACACTTCCGAAGTGCTGGTTTAACTCACTGTCCTTAATCATTTAATCTCCAACTATTCTTTAGCATCTGAATAATGACCTTGATGCTGACTTTCTCATCTTTAACTTTACCACATCTTTCACTCAGACTTGCTGTTCAATACTGTTTTCAGAGAACCATCTTTGGATAGCTTCCTTAAATTTTTTGAAGTAGAACATAAAGTACACAGAGATCTAATTATTGAAACAGACTTGAAAATTGACTTTCCCCATTTCTGCCAAAACTCTTGAAGGCAAGATAGATTTATTGATCAGACACATGCAATAGAGGCTTTCTTCTACCCAACCCATGATTCAGAATGTCTTCTCCAACACACTCTGGATAGCAGCATATCAATCTCTATGGAAGGAACAACTGGCCAGTTAAGTTTCCTAGATACAAAATTTAGAATGTTAAAAATTTTAAAGGCTAGCATGGGATGCTCAGAAGCCTGACAGAGAACCTTTGGAAAATTAAAGCATGATTAAAGGGTGATGGTTACCACAACAATGGACTGCCTTTCTTGATCATCTTCCCTACAGCTTTTCTTCCCCATGGGTGTGAGTAATCACTGTGTATTTTGACATGAATTTGAAGTTGAGAGGTGAGAAGTTACTGACTTTGAGAAGGTTAAAAACTCATTATAAATGCCTTTTAGAGTTGGGTTTATATTGGAAAACTTTTCAGACTCTAATGTTATAGGGGCAATAAAATACCTTAAAATTTAGCAAGCCAAATGGTTTCTGTTTCTTCCTGAATTTATTCCAGAGGGAAACTATGAGGCAATTTTTCACCATTATTGAACTTCTAAAGGTTGTGAAGCAGGTGAGCAAGAAACTAGGAAAATTCCCTGGCAAATAGAAAGAAAAAACTGAGACAAATGGCTTAACAAATGACCAGAAAGGCTGAGCAATTAACAGCCAACTGATAAATCACAAGGATCTTCTTCCCCAACTGAAGATGCCCAAAAGCAGATGGTTTAAATCACCTTAGTCAGGAAGGTAGATAACAAAAATCAGATCCAGACCAATTCAAGATGGAGAAAAAAATTGACCAGAGAACAACCCCAAACCTCATTATACCATCATGAATAAGAGTGAAAATTGACACCACAAGTAGAAGGGGAGCCAAAAGGAACCAATGCCATGACACTTCTAGAATAGACCATATTAGGAACAAGACCCCATCCCAACCAGAGTCAGAGTCAGAGTCAGAATTTGGTCCCATAAGAGACAACCCCCTTGGAAGCACATAAAGTCCCAAGACATAACTGGTCACTTGCACAGCTCATGCATAAGTTGGCCCATGTCCACTCGGACAGATATTTTTTGCCTCTTTCAGAGTGGCACCTGTGCTCAGCCTTTTTATTTTTCTCTACCTGAATCACACTTGCTTCATTCTCATTCCAGCTTGTCCTTGAAATTTTTTCTGGGTGAGTCAAGAACCTGGAGGTTGCTTGACACACAAAAATTCCCAGACTGTGCTGGGGCTGGGACAGGGCCAGCCCCTGGCAAGAAAGCAGACTGAAAACTGTTGGAGGTTACCAAAGCAATCTGTAGACTCTAGCCCTTCCCCTTCACTCTATTCTCATCTCCATTCTCCAGCTACTTAATATAAATCCATTTGAATGAAAGCAACAAATACATGCGAACAGATTCTGTTGCCAAAACCAAGTTTGCAAGTCCAAAATTTAAAAAAAATGTCAGAATTTGGAGTGAGGAAAGGTTGATCAATCATGAAGTAACCAACCAAGAAGTTGGAAGACTTAATGATGTTTCAAATCTATCTTGTTCACTGGGTAGGTGATTCGTTAAGGGTTTGGAAAAACAGGTATATGGAAGTGCTGGTGGGGCAAGTTTCAATCGGACTACATTGGAACATAGTCATTTATGGTAAAGAACATAAACTCTTCCTGGACATAAAGATCTTCTTGGACAATGGACCCTTTGCCCCTGAAAAAGTCTCAGTATTCAATGTCTGGTTATATCCTGGTCCTTTGGTTTCCTGTGTATGTTGGGGGTGGGGGATGGGGTGAGCAGGATTTAGGTTCCAGAGGCAGTTGGAGGTCAAAGTTCTCTTTTCCTAAGCATGCTTTGGCTGTGTGACTTATTTTTGGGTCTGTGGTCTCTGAAAAGCAACCGATTAAACAAAATTGGACCATTTTGAGCTGGTTCTGCACTTACAATTCAATGACTTGAAGTGAGAGATCTTAATGGCTCTGATTGCCCTCTATCCCGCAATAACTAGGCAGCCTGCTCAAATGTGGCAAGGCTGGCAAAACTTGTTTCTCAGGCCTTTCTTATTAGGAGAGTTTTTGAGCTGCTATTTCAAAAGACAAGGGGGTCATGGAAGCGGAAATAAACTATGATATGGTGATTTATAGTATATATATGTAGTCTTCCTGTCCATTTCCAGCACAGAGCTTCTAAAACTCTTGGAATTTCCAGTGCTGAGACAAATGTACTTTTGTTATGTAAATGAGGTGACAGTTGGACTGCACCTAAGGATCTGGGCTGGTTGCCAAGGAAAGGAACCATGTGATTAGGAGGTTGGAACTTTTAGTCCCAAACCCCCTAACTTTCAGGGAGGGGCAAGTTTTGGAGATGGAATTCAATCACCAGTGGCCAACGTTTCTTCAACTATGTGGTCTACGAAGTCTCCATAAAAACTCAAAGGACTGGGTTGAGAGAGCTTTGGTGTTGGTGAACATAGAAAAATTTGGGGAGAGTGGGAAGACCATGGAAGCTTGGGCCCTTTCTCTGTCCTTGTCCTATGCATCTCTTCCATCTGGCTGTTCCGGAGTTGTGTTCTTTTATTATAAACCAGTGATTTGGTGAGCAAAATGGTTCTCTGAGTTCTGTGAGTCACTCTAGCAAATTAATTGAAGCCAAGGAGGGGTCCTTGGGACCTTCCATCTATACCTGGTCAGCTGAAAAGCACAGGTGATAACCTGGACTTGCAACTCGTGTCTGGAATGTGTGTGTTTGGCTGAGGATAGTGCTTTGGGACTGAGCCCTTAACCTGTGGAAAATGATGCCGTCTCCCAAGAGGTAGTGTCAAAATTCAGCTGAATTGCTGTTGTCCAAGAGTTGCTCATTGGTGTTAGGGTCAGCTCCCCTCACATTGTAATAGGATGTTGAATTCTTATAAACCTTAAAGGCCTTTCAGGTGTAGTCTGACTTAATGTCAGGAATCCTTTTCTTTCCTCTGAGTCAGCCACCAGAAAGCCTAATAGATATCTTGTTTTCTTGGTGCACTCATTGTGTTCTGCGTGGGGATTTATAAAAAATCTTGAGAGCAAAACATTCTTAAATGAGTTACTGCAAGACACTTGTTCTGTGTGTTTAAATGTTGAGCTCAAATTATGATTGCATGCTAATAAAAACCCTTTATTATTGGAAGAAAATTCTCCAGAATGTAAACAGAAGTTGTCTTTTGGTTACAGAATTATGGATGACATGTCCTTGTAATTCTTTTTCTTTTTGCTTTTATTACTTTTCAAGTTAAGTACATGCTACTTTTATAACTTAAAAAGGTATAAAATTAAAAACCTATTGATTGTTTTAAAGATTTTATTTATTATTTCCAGAGAGAGGGGAAGGGAGAAAGGCAAAGAGGGAGAGAGACATCAATGTATGGTTCCCTTTCACCTGCCTCTAGCTAAAGACCTGGCTGGAGACCTGGCTCGCAATCTGGCCATGTGCCCTGGCTGGGGAATCAAACCAGTGACCTTCGGGTTCACAAGCTGGCATCTATCCACTTAGCCACCAGCCAGGGCTAAAATCCTATTGATTTTTATGAGCACTTTAATATGTTCTTATTTGTGTGAATCTGGTGTGCGCCTGTTAAGATAGTTGCATCTCTTCATTGCTCATGACTACCTCTTTTGCTGGATTATATGTTTCTCCTCTTTGCCCTTAAGAATTATTATTAAGCAATAATAGGTGAAAAAGAAAATCCCAATCCATTCTGGTTTGCTTTTCTCATAGCTAACAATGTTCTTAGACTAAATGAACTCACTAGGGTTCATTATACAACATAGTATTCAAGAGACAATATACATTTTCAGAGGTACATTGCATAGTATACCTGCTTTTTCCCAAGGAGCCCACATAGGGCAGGCAAATCCAGAAGATTCAGCTTTACTCAAAACACACACAATGAACTATCTATAACCCCAAGGTTGTTTATGATTCTCCAAGAGGTCAGGAGCATGGGCCCTGAGAACGATGTCTAGGTGTTTTTTGGAAACACCTAGAACAAAGAATGGATAGATTGACTGAAGATTAAACAACTTCTCATGAACTGGTATGTCCTCTCCAGGATAGTGAGGTGCATGACATTTTTTTCTTCATGTTGTAGACGAAAACCTTGAAGATCAAAGAGTAAAGTGGCTTTCCTGACTTTACATATTCAGTATGTGGCAGATCCAGGATTTAAGGCCAGGTCCACTGACTCCAAACTTCTGTTCCACAGCTTTTCAGAAAAAGGGCTAAGGGTATACATAAGTATGAGCTATTCTTTATGAACAGGTTTGTGAGTGGAGGAGAGTGAAATAGGAGGATTCAAGGGGGTGGAGAAGGGGAAAGTTCAAATTTCCACTGATCCCTAAACCATATTGATCCTAAAGAACTCCTTTCCTCTCCTTAATGTACTGCCCACATGACTCCCCCAATTCAATCTCTTTTCCAGGTTAGACTGTAAATTGTGCACACTAAGGAAAAAATCCCCAATACAGAGTGACTAAAGCTCAGAGATTTGAGGTGGTCTCTGAACTTTTAGAATCACCTTATTGTAAACCAATTCATTCTCTAAAAATGGCCTTGACTTTGAGCAATGTGAGGATATTAATGTTGGCAGGGCTAAGTTTATGAGAGACTGAAGAGGCAAGCATTTAACTTCAAAATGAGTTAAGTGGATGCTTTACTTCAAAATATCTATAATCAGAGTGTACAGGGACTTAGAGCCAGGCAGATAAAGGGGTTGAAATCTAGTCCTGACCAGATAAGTAAAATTGAACAAGTCACTTCACCTCTCTGGACACAGGCGTAAATTACTAAGGTATACACTTACTCAGGGGCACACTGAAGGCAATGAAAGAACTGGGCTTGGAGCCCAGGTCCATTGAATCCTAGCCAGCTGAGTTAACTAAGGAATAACCCACAGCGGACCCCAAGTAATTGATGGATGATTTTTAATTTGCCTGCCTGGAGGCTGGACTCTTCTTCTAGGCTTGATGACTTGATCACAGAAGCTTTCTGTTTCAAACAATAAACTCTGGGAACCCTGGCATAACCACTTCCAGCCCCCAGTCTCCACCTAGAAAAAAAGGAGAAAGAAATTATATATATATATATATAATTTTTTAAATAAACCGGAAGGTATCAAATACTGTGGTTTTTGCACATTATCTCACATGTTCATGCATATGATTTCATGTCTCCCTACAAATGCATGTCATAATCATTTTTATTCTCATATTAAAATGAGAGAAACTGAGGCCCAGAGATGTGATGTGAATTCCCAAGTGTCACACTGCTAAGGAGTGACTAAAACAGGATTGAGAAACAGGTTCGTTGTAGATGTGAGAGGTGTTTATTAACTTGCGCAATTGTTAGCACTCCCTGAATATATCCTTGGATCCCAGAGAAAAAGGGGGAGTGGGGAAGCCCATTCTGCACAGCGGTCTGCACTGTTCCTATCTCTCTGTCCTCACCCCTGAGTGGAGGTAAAGCAAGTTCCTCTCTAATCTCCTTAGAGACCCCTGCCCCGCAAGGGCCAACCCTTCTGGGTCTGAGTCCTGTTCATTTCTCACCTGGGTTGACCAGGACTCCGCAAAGAGTGTGTTAAGGAACAGTGGTGTGGCTTTTCACTCCTCTTTCTGTACAAAGAAATACCATAGATTCTGAGCTCAGCTGCCTTACCAAACAGCATTAGGAAGAAAAAACAATTCAATCCTGCAAAGGGCAAGGATGGCAGAAATACTGTGTCTGCGACAAATAGCTTTATATGATTTCTTGAGGCATTAAAAAAAAAAAAAAAAAAAAAAAGACAGCCAGCTGTCTTAGTGAACACCTGTCGTCCACTAGGTGGCAGCACACTCAGCATCTGGCTTCCAAACTGCTGGTTTTCCTTCCTCTCCAAAGGAAGGAAAAAGGGGGAAGGGCAGAAAAGAGAGTAAAGGGAAATGAATGTTTCTTGAAGGTCTCTAGTGTGCCAGATCCTGATAGATATGTTTTAAAGTATGTTAGTTAATTTAATCCCCACAACTCATTGTGGTAGATAAACCTGTTTCATATTAATATTGAATATGAATTTCTCTGTGCCAACCACTCTTCTATACATTCTTTACCTTATGTAACTTCCTTAATACCCCAACAAAATAGGTCCTATTATCAAGCATCTTTTATAGATGAGGGGACCAAGGTATCAAGAGGGTACTTTAAAATCACACAATGACTATGCAAGGGCATTGAAATTTGCATCTGGGAGGATAGTACCTGAGTTTGTGAATGACTGAATACCCTCCCCTGTGCATAAAACAAATTAAATAATTTCAAATGTAAAAAATGACAGAACTGGAACTAAAGCTTATGATTCTAATATTTTTTGAGTATTAAATAAAATTTTTTTCATGAAGAATTTTACATTCAGGAACCTAATCAAAACAGTGTAATTATCATCTATAATCACACAATCCAGAGAAAATTGCTATGAACTTTTCTCCTTCTGCTTCATTGTGTGTGTGTATGTGTTATCACAGTTCCAATCATATTGTATATCTATTTTTAATACATTTATCTCATTTAATATTTGTGGGGAACCCCCCCCCAACCCACAGAGATCGCCCAGTGCCCCAGGTGAAATGAACCTTCCCAGGCAATTTGTGCCAGGAGAGAGAAGGCTGGCTAGTGTCTGATTGACAAAGGCCTCAATGACCCACCTGCAAAGGTTTTTATTGATTATACGTGGTTGGGGATGCACACCACAAATCATTACCACAGAAGAGTATTTAAAAGAAAGGGAGTTGTTGAGTGTAGATAACAATAGAAGGAATGCAACCATCTGCTTCAGGCTATAGTCTATTAGACAAGGTGAATTCCAGAACTCCAGGTGGCCCATAGAATTTTAGGGAGGGTGAGATTACCTGTGGGTTAAGGTTTAACATCTACTGCAGGCGCAATACACAAGTCAAGGAAGTTTAGGTCATAGGGCAGACTTCAAAGGATGTATGGAATATTCCCAAAGCCTAATTTATACTCAGGGCCCCCCTTGGAGCATCGGGGCCTGTATGCACCCAGCTTTGTCAGGTCTTATAGGCTTGCCCTGGCCCCAACACGTTCCTAGGGGGACCCCTTAACAAATCTTCAAGAATTTTCCCAGGCCGTTAAGCTGTTGAAAGTACAATATCCCATAAATTCATGACATAAATTAATTAACTATACACATGTTTTACAACCTGGATCGGTTCCAGTTTTCACTACTCTAAGTTTTGTTGTCATGCACTGCCTTGGATACAAATCCGTGTGCCCATTTTTACTTCTTTCTCTCGGCAAGTTTCCTTTAAACAAAATTACTGGATCAAAGAACCTGACCCTATTTACCTCAATACCTGCTACCAAATTTATTTCCAGAAAGATTATATTACTTTTATTTCCTCCAGTACTATATAAGATTATTAGATTCATTTACTCCTTAGCTTTTGAGCCTGTTCTCTTGCCTCTTAGGGATTATTTCACCCATAATCAGATCTTTTCTTTCTAGAATAGTCAGCCTCTCCATCATCCTCGGCTTCTTCCCTCTGCTTTTAAATATGCGTCACATTTCTCCTCTTTCCTGACTCAAAAGTGAAATTCCCTTATTTGATGGCAGGTGCTCATTCAGCTCTAACCTACTTTTTTCTGCAAGCTCATTACCAGTTTTCTAAAACATATATAATGTGCATTCTTGGGCACACTGCCATGTATCTCCATTCTGTCAGTCTCTTCCAATTAGAGTTCTGCCTTCCCCATTCTGATGAAGTAGTCCTCATGCAGGTAGCTGATGACCTCCCACCTTTCTTGGTCTTTGTTATTGTCTGCTTCTCAGTATAATTTGGTATCACCAAACTTTGTCACCAGATTTCACTCACTGAAGCTTTTAGTCTTTGGTTTCTATAACACTGTACATTCCTGATTTGTTTTCGTTTTTCTTTTCTTTGATTAATTCCTCTCTCTTTCACTAGACCCTATTCCTTCTCCATGAAAATCTTCAAATTGCTACCAGAGCCCACTTTTTCCAGGCCAGCTGAATGCGTAGCTTGATGATTTTGTGTAGCAATTTTTTTTATCTCTCAGATCAGCATAAGATTTGTCCCATTATTTGAAAAAAGCAGGACAGAGGGAGAATGTTCAAGAAGGAGTAGTAGAGCAGCTATGGAGACAGAGCTGTAAATGATACCCTTCAGAATGGCTCAAGTGGCACTTCTAGCATGCCAAGGCCTGTGACAGGTCTTGCTCAAAATCAAAGAAGGAGAGCACAAGAAAGGGTAGTCGTATGTCAAACTAATTCAAAAAACATGTCATGTTGTGCCCCAAATTTACTATATATACCTTTGCAGAGTAAAAACTCTATAACATGAAGACTTATTTAATCCAGTTTCTCCTACTCATTTAACTGTCAGGCCTTTTGTGGTTGAAGACCCAATAGGACACCCCAGGAGAAATTCTGGATGGAGATGTAGTTCCCAGCAATAAGGTTAGGCAAAGCCAAATAGTGTCAGGTCTTAGCTGCCCAGGTGCGGTGAAGAGGCATGTTTCATTCAGCTTTAGGCACTAATTATAAAGAGGTCATTCTGATGGAAATGTGCTTTTGAGATAGAGAATGTGACGTATTATGTGAGCAAGGGCCTGAAGCAAAGTGATGGACTGATAGGACTTTGGAATTGATAGAACTTCTCCACTGAGCAAAGATAGCCACTTGGCTTTATCTGGGCACTGGAGGTGGGGAGAAAAACACTCAAAAAGGAGGTGGAAAGAGCAAAACTTTATAACTGGTAAATAGAGGGGGTAAAATAGCAAATGGACCCAGATGGCTCTCATGTTATTCATTCACTTTTCTGTACACACAACAAATACCTGCCGTGCTGGGAGCTTCAATTGTAAATGTCAACTAAATCTTCTACAGCCTCTTCTCTCAAGTCACCCTGACTGTGGTAGCACAAGAGAAGGTCCAGCCTGTGTCTCTCTGTCTATCCATAGAGAGAGAAATCCATTTTTTAAATTAAAAAAATTAAATACATAAAATGCATAAATAAACAATAATTTATTATACACAAAAAGGGTTATACATAAAACAAAATATATATTAAAATAATTATGCCCCTTAGCTGGAAGCAGGTAAAAGGTAACCATAAATTGATACGTCTTTCCCTTTCTTCCTCCCTCCCTGCCCTTCCTTCTGACTATCAAACACATAAAAATAATGTTATATGTGTATATACACATAAAATGTTTAATTTCTAGAAGAGAAGTACACTCTCTCTCTGTATCTGTGTGTGTGTGTGTATCTGTCCAGAAGGTATCAAGCCGTAAAATATGGAAAATAAAGGCAGTTACTGAAAAAGATACAAGAAACATTATACACTGGACAATGACACCTCAGTCCCTTTCAAAGTGGACACCTTAGGACCTCATACATTTCTTCCAATCACCATTAGCTGCCCTGATATGTATTTTCCTGAATCTTACTGACAGTCTTAAATCTCTTTATTTTCAAAGGTGATTTTAGTTTTAAGAAAAGCCAGAAGTCAAAAGGCACCAAATCTGGGCTGTAGGGGGACTGAGTCACCTGGGTGATTTGATGTTTCCTTAAAAATCTCTTCACAAGACATGATGCATCAGTGGGCATGTTGTCTTGATGAAGCTGCCAATTAGCAGTTGCCCATAGCTGCAGCCTAATGTGAAATTTGATGCAGTTTGGCTGCTCTACTCACTCAGCCATTTTGAATGTGATGGCCGCACAGTACACATGGTCACTTAATGGTGTCTACTGCCCCCACTGACTAATACAGTGAAGTTGTCATTGGTCATTCCTGAGCATTCCTGTCCACTCTCCTTGGCTGCCAGGTTACATTGATGCCACACACACACACAAAAATGTTCTTATTATATTAACAATAGCTAGATTTTTTCAGGATTAACACACACACACACACACACGCACACGCACACGCACACACATGCACCCCTCAAATGAAATAATCAAATTCTGTAAGGAAATAAGATCAATTCTGTGATGTAGAGAATAACTGATATTATCACACCTCCCCAAACTCATGACCTTCTACTGATGTAACACTAAAAATTCTGCTTCCAAATCACTCAGCCTATTACGCACGATTTTATTGCACTGCTCTTTTTTGTATTTCTACAGTAATGATAACATCAAACTCAATGGCACCTGGAGATCATAGCGGTCTACCATCAGAGGAAATCTATTATGAAAGATAACCAGTTTTCCTGAGCTGAAATTACACTCTACACAATTTGGTCTCAGAACGGAAAGCTCACTCTCTTTGCTGCAATTTCAGAAAATGGAATATAACAACCACTTTTGGTTTGGTGTCTGTGCATATCTCAATATTTTTATAGAAAATGGTAATATAATGTCTAGTCTCAGAAGTGAGTTGACATGGTCAGCAATTTTTAGTGGCCTCTGAAGAGGCAGTAAGGCCTGTATAAATGACAGCTTTGAAGTTATGTGTATTTTGCTGCTGATGGATAAAGAACAAGTCAAATTGTGTAGTGTATACTTAGCTTGTTGGAGGAAGCCCCATGCAAAGTTCAGGAAGACAGTAATACAAGAATATGAGGTCTGTCCTGAAAATATCAATCCAGTGTCAATAAAATTAAAATAGTTTGCATGGCTGATATATATATATAAGGTTTTATATATATATAACCTCATATATGTGCTGTAGTCACACCATTATGGGGGTTCAGGTATCTCTCTCCATCACTGATGAGCTATGTGATCTTAGGCAAGTGACTTGACCTCTCTGAACCATGATTTCTAGTTTTGAAAAATGGGGACAATAATCATAAAGCATCTTATGTGATTACTTTGAGCTTTCAAGAAAAGTGAAAAATCAGTGTCTGTCCTAGAGGAAGGACTCAATAGGTCTTCTCAAAGAGGTTGTAATATATCTAAAGAAACCAAATGAACAGAAAAACAGACTAAGCAATTTTTCATTAGGCTCATTCAAGAAAAAAGAAGTGAGCCACTTTTCAGTGAGTTTTACTGAATAGTGTAATCAGCAGATGTTCCAGGACTGAGGTAGTCACCCTGGGTAAACCTTGACCTAGGTGTGACAGGATTGGTAAGATTCAACTAGGCATGGTGGGTCAGGGGAGAGCCTGCCAGGTAAGCAGAGAGTTTCAGCAAATATGAAGGCAGAAAAATATATTTCAGAGTATTAAAGGAAATAAGACAACTTTCTTGCAAAATTGATGTTTGACTATATTTCATCTTTCACAGCTGAAACAGAAGTTTTTCTTAGACCTGATTGAACAGATAGCTCAGGAATAGAAAAGAAAAAGAGAAACACCTCAATTCAGAATCAGGATTCCAAGGAGATAAAGATGCCTCATTGACAATCCAAATATATTCTGGTAAATAGTTGATAGGCTTCTTAATAAATATCTAACCTTGGGAAAAATCACTTTAATTCATTGAGTCTGCAACAACATCATTCTCATCTAAATTGGATGCTCTCTTATGTACTGCTAGTTCTAAAATACGATAAATCTGTTAATTTCTAAATACTGAAAACTTTACAACTTAAAAAAAGGAACCTCCACTTTAGGAAGGCATTTTCTAAATCTATTGAATCTATTTAAGAAGAAAAACAGATGGTGAATGTATCCTAAAGTGCCATTACTTCTCATATAACTATATATGTTGCATTTGCATGGGATTTCCTGGGGATAGTCAATCTGAGAAGCTTTCTATACCTTAGCCTGAAAAATGACACATACACAACAGGCTGAACCTCCTAATTACCAGAAATGCAGGGCCCATTAAACTGCAGGCATGCATACGCACACCTAATTATGTTTATGCCTACTTATAAATCAGCAAAGCAAAAGCATATGCATGCTGAAAATTACCCATCATTAACTTTCCTAATTGCACCCAAATAAAGAGGGAAGTCATTCACTTCAGAATATGTTTTCATCCTTTGGGCAAAGCCTACACGAATCTTGTTGAGATTTTGAAAAATCGTCTTTCTTGCTCATAAATGGAAATCAATTCTTCGGATGCCAAACACAACAGAGCTCCTGCCCAGGTGTTGAAGCAGAGAAAATGAGAGGATTCAGATATGAATGTCAGAAGAGTAGCATGTGGATCTGGGAAGCAAACAGCCCAGGCAGGAGATACTGGGTAAATGAAAACAATTCCATCATCCTGATGAAGAGAGCAATGTAGATGGTGACGGGCCAACCACAGATACAAGCAAATGCAACAATGAGGGACAGATCCTCAGGGAAAAGGAAGCATTAAATTTAGATGTCGGACAGAAGACTCAATTTCGTGACAGTAATTGAGATCAATTGGAGCGCTGTCTGCACTCCTCACTCACGATCTCCTTTGTTCTATTACTGTTCTATTACTGGCAGGATTGAGATAAGACAGACGGGACTTGTGCATGCCTAATTGGACTCCAATGTATTGTGTATTGCTTGCTGTCCTTAGAGACAGGAAGCAGGAAGAAAGGGGGTGTGCAAAAGCATAGGGTTTTTGATGTTCACAATAATGAGAAACCATCCAGGTATTAAATCAGAGGTGCAGAGTCCTGAATAAGAAATCTGAGCATCATCTCTTTTAGATACTAGGCATGAGTTATTTCATTTAGTTCTGACAATAGCACTGCAGAGACTTCTGCTATGGTCCCCATCATCCAGATGAAGGAGATGAGGATAAGGAAATCCGTGAAGATGATCCAATGACAAACTGATAGGGCAAAAATTTAAACTCCAACTCCTTCTGGCTCCCAAGCCCTTGTTTTAAGGATATATTGCTACTAAAGAACCAAAATGCCCATATTTAATCTGTATTTTGGTGAATATTCAGATGGGCTTTTCTATTCACTATAATGACAATTTAAGAAAAAATAAAACAACTGAATTAATGATTCTTATATGCAATATGTACCAAATGACTTTACTGACTTCTGTTCATCTATGCTAGGGCAACATTTTCATTTGAAAATCCACCTCTACTTTAGAATTTTCCAAAGTGTAACCCTGGCCTTCCCGAAGTAAGAAACTAGAAAACCTGACCCAGACACAACCCATAAGAGTCACTTGTGCAACATTTTGAGAATTAAATAACCTAAGAAGGCCATGTCAGGAAAGTAGGGTTCCAAACAATTGGCACTCAAGAATTTTTCATCCAAATGGCCCAGGGCCTGTGCATCTTTTCAAGTCCTTGTTCCTAAGAATGGACCCCACCATCAGTGGGGTGGTTGCTTGTGGTGGAGCATGAGAAGGGCTTGGACATAGGGCTAGTGTCCACAGGCGTGCAGACAAAATTCCCCACGCAGTGCAAAGGAGCTGCAGTTGGAAGGAAAAGTAAAGTGCAGATGAATGACACAGAGGAATCTGAGAAGTCTAAGTTTTGACCTGGCCTTGAATGTTGCTACAAAGCTATATTTGTCAACAGTATTTACCATGCACCTACCTTATGGCAGTTTGTTAAAGCAGCTCAATAGTTTAATAGTTTCTAGCTTATGGCTTTTGTTTTTTTTTAAAGATTTTATTCATTATTTTAATTTTTTTTAAAGATTTTATTTATTATTTCCAGAGAGAGAGGCAAAGAGGGAGAGAAACATCAATGTATGGTTGCCTTTCACCTGCCTCCAGCCACAGACTTGACTGGAGACCTGGCTTGCACCCTGGTATGTGCCCTGGCTGAGAATTGAACCAGTGACCTTTGGGTTCGCAGGCTGGTGCCTTATCTACTGTGCTACAAGCCAGGGATATTCATTATTTTTAGAGAGCAGGGCAGGGAGGGAGGAAGAAAGGGAGACAAACATCAACGGATATTTGCCTTTCACCTGCCTCCAGCTATGGGCCAGGCTGGAGACCTGGCTTGCAACCTGGTTATGTGCCTTGACTGGGAATCAAACCAGCAACCTTTGGGTTCACTGAGCTTGACTTTGAAATATTTAGATATATGGTAATGTTGGTCTCTCTTTGTACTCATGCCCCTGACCTTGTAAAATGTCAGGGTTGACGGGCTGCTCAAGTATTCCACATCAAGTGGCTCCTTTTTACAGTAGCTTCCTCTCAAAGTGACAAAGGCATTCAAAAGGAGCTGACAGGTTAGGTCTTGCAAATCCTTTGGAACCTTGTGTCTACCATGCACACTTTCAATCTGTGTATCCTATCTCTACAGATGTTACCCCATGGGTATTTTGGAAGGAAGCGAACTGCATAGGGTCACATGCTTCTCTGTGTCACAGTCTATGCCCACAGAAAACTCCTCAATTGCATTGAGCCTCATGTTTAGAACCCTGAGGAAAGGCTCACCCTTTGTGTTGCAGTTCCCCTGCATGCAGCCCTGGCTGGCCCTCAGAATGGCTTAGCTGTGGCACACCGCTACAAATGCCATCTCTCAAGTAATTAGCATGCTCAAGCCCAAAAGAAATAAGGATTTCACTCCCCACCCCTATTGTTTGGTACAGTACCCAGCTAACAATAATTTCTAAAACTGCTCGGTAAGAGAGCATGGAGATTATTATTTGTTTTGTAAGTGTCATAACATTACCACTGGGCATTGTTGGAAGTTGGGAATAAAAATGATTTCTCAGCTGATGAAATGACAGCAATTTTTATTATCCTAAAGTACCATGCTACCCCTCAAAAGGAACATGAGTCATTCGTTCTTAACTGTGAACACGTGTTCTAAATACTGACTAACAGGTTCACCAGAGGAACAATTCAAGCTCAGGTGGGGCTCATGATTTATGCAGGAATGCTTCTGCCCATGAGAGCTGCATGCAGGCCACATTGTGTTGACCAGCCAGCAGCGAGCATCAGTGAAGAACTCCAGAGTCTCAGCTCTGTGCCTCAGAGCCCTCTGTCTTTGGTGGGAGAGCATGACTGTATGACCTCCTCCACGAACCACATAAACTTCCTGTGTAAAAAAATGTATGTTCCTGTCAATTTTCATTCTCATTTCAGATCACCGTAATTTTCCTTATACCTTGTCAATCTGTAGATGGCTGGTCCCTGACCCAAAGAATTAAGGTGACTTACCCAAAATCACAATAACTCATGTTTGCACACACTCAGTCTTATGGTACGTAACACGTTGCTTGCTAATAGATTTTAAGTATGAACACCTGGTACCTTACTTTCTCGACATGTCTCTGATTCCACCATTCTACCCTTCTCTCAGATTCTTCAGTTACTTACTGATCCACACTATAGACTAAATGTTTATGCTCCCTGCAAATTCACATGTTGAAACCCCAATGTGATGGGTCTGGGCAGGGGGCCTCGCGGAGATAATCAGGTCATGAAGGAGGAGCCTTTGAGAATGGAATTCATGCTTTTATAAAAGAGACCCAATGGAGCACCTTGGTCCTTTGCCATGTGAGGACACTGCAAAAAGGTGGCCTTCTGAGAGCCAGGAAGCAGTTCTTCACCAGACACCAAATCTGTCAGCCTCATGAACTTGTATCTCTTGGCCCCAAAACTTTGAGGGACAAATTCCTATTGTTTATGACACACCTAGTCCATGGCAGTTTGCCAGAGCAGCCCAAGCAGGCTAAGACATTCCACAAATACATGTTTCTTACCCCCACCCCAATAACTTAAATACATCCTATGTGAATCATGCAGGGATGCAACCATTATTTTCAGCTCATTGAAATCATGCTCCCTTTTTTTTCCCTGACACAAATAATTGGACACAGTCCTACATTTATTGAGTGAGGCTTACTTCTCATGTACGCTACCGGAGTATATGCTTCCATTTCTCTTTCTTGAAAAGGACTCTGTGGCAATTTCCTGCAGTTTAAAAACATAGTTTAAAAATAACAAGCCGTAGAACCACACAGCATTGAAATTCATTGGACCAGGGATTCATTTGAGAATTCTTTAACACCCACAAAGGAAGAAAGAAATCCGTATACGTTCAACTATTTGTTATAATGTTCTAGGGCTGATGTAACCAAAGAAATCTGAAAGAGATTGTAAGGGAGGAAGTGCATAAAGCATAAAAAGTGAAATCCTGAGAAACAAGAATTTAGATGTACAGGGAACAAGAATAAGAGGACACAGGAATGTGCATAGATGAGAACTGAGAGATCAAATTTGCAGAGGCTGCCAAAAAATTATCAGTTGAATCTGATATTAAAGTTATTTATTGTGTGCCACAGTCACGGAAGTGCCTGCCTTGTACCCTCATGTCTCCAGCAAGTGTCCTGCACACGCCTGCCTCATGCAACATGAATTTGTGAGAGAGTGCTCAAGAAACCGGTGCTGTTTCCACCATCTGAGTCAATGACAAAGCAGAAACAGAGTAACAGGTGCAAGATGCAGAAGCCAGCAATCAGAGCCAGGACAGCTGAGAAACAGGATTTTTCAGAACGCGGGGGGAAAAAAAGGAACATAGTTGGAGTGTTCGGTTATCCATAGAATGTAGATCTGACTTTGGAGCCAATTTACTCCTTACTTTAAATGCGTAGCTCACCTCAGCTGTTCCAGTTACAGTCACATTTCATTAGCTTTTGAAAATTTGCAAGAGGCAAGCGCACGAATCGTCTCATATTTATCCACTTCAAAAGCCTGTGAGGTGGGTTGTGGTTCCCCTTTACAACAGAGGAAACTGGGTCCCTGAGCATAACATAACCAAGACACAGCTCGTGGAACTGCTTGGGGTTCCATGCTCTCTCCCGAGCTAATCTCATACCCTGTCCTCTGGGCCTCACCACTTATTTGAAAGCAAACGCTGGATCATGGACAGCTAGTGCTTGGTTAGTGCTTCTGCATTGTGTCTGCAGGCCTGACTGCGGTGCTTGGTTAGAGGATCAGGCTAACGCTGAACACCTGACTGCCAGCAGCCTCTCTCGTCATCTGAGAATTGACAGTGAAGGTGAAACCCCTGAATGACGTGACTGGGGTCAGACTTCACCTGGAGGGTCATTGATCCTGGACAAAGAAATCAGAATGAAGGAGGTTTTAAAAAACTCCTTTGGCAGTCAGTGCTTTCCAATTCCAGCTCTTGCGGTAACACCTGGGACCACTCTTAGACTTCAGAGTGCAAGCTTCCTACAAGAGATCCCAGTGTAGACCCACCTGTGATCTGAATTATCCCCAAATCAGGCAGAGAGCACATTTGCAGAAGTCTAGATTGGTAACGAGCACCCGTTGGTGTTACAAGTATATTTTACATTATAAAACAGTTTTATGTGTTCAAAGAAAAATCCTAACATTTGACCTGGCAAGAGTTGTTTACTTATAGTTTAGGGTGAGACTCTTGCCCAGTTGAGCGTAGCCCATTTCCCTTTGTCACTGTAGTTAAAGTGGGTCATGGTCAAAGGGGCCTTCCCTGCCTCCCTTGTTCCCCACCCCCTTATCCTCCATGACAACTCTCAAACTATTCATCTCTCCTTACATTTACCACAACTAGAAATTAACATTTAGTGATAGTTTCACTCTGCTGTACCCTCCACAAGGCAGAAATCACATCTGGTTTGGGTATGACAGAATCCTCTGGCAGAGGGCCTAACACATTTCAGATGTTCAACTAATATTTACAGGATCAAAAAATCTGTGAAATGCATGCATGAATGAATAAATGTAAGCGGCCTCTCTGTTAGAGACTAAGAATCCATGCAATTAATTGTACACTCCCCCTTTACTCTCTGTTCTTTAATGTTTTAATATGTTTTATTGATTTTGCTATTATAGTTGTCTCAATTTTTCCCCCTTTGTCCCCTCACCTGGTACCCCCCATTCCCTCCAGGAATGCCCTCCTTAGTTCAGGTCCATGTGTCATGCATATAAGTTCTTTGACTCCTGCATTTCCTCTATTATTCTTAACATCTCCCTATCCATTCTGTAACCATCAATGTGTACTTTTCTGGGCTTTTTTTCGCATCCAATTTACCATCTAATTACTGCCTTCTTAACTATCAGCCTCTCCAATCATATTAATACAAAGTTTCCTTTTCATTATTTCAAAATGCTTATGTTAATTCATTTATTTAAAAAAATCACTTTTTAAAGTACTATCAATTTGAATATTACCAAACACATGTACAAATACATTTATACACATACCAACTACTAAACTATGTTTCACATACACAGGAAATATGTATTCTTATATTAGTATTTAAATTAGATGAGATTCCTTTCAAATAGATAGTCAAAATAGACATTTCTACCAATAAAGGCCCCCAAACTGGGGGTTCTTGGGAAAATGTATTAATGCTATAATAAACTTCATTACTCAAATGTGCACACACCTAATCAATACCTTAACAGACTCTTAAATAGTTCAGTGGTTAGTTTAAGACCACATAGGAAGTCAATCACGAGTTCAAAAAATAGCTGGAATACTATTCTACAAAATTATTTAAATCCTAGGGTTTTGAGATCTTTTTACCTCAAATTAATAGATATCATAATTTCTACTCTGAGGGGACCAGCTGAGCACTGCAAGTGCTATTATTTCTGAAGGCTTCAACTTGTAAAACACACGTGGAGAAGAAACAGAGACTATTGAAAGAAATAAGACCTATGCATAGCAAAAAAAAAAAAAAAAATCAATCTACTACTCTAGTCTAATGAACAGATGCTCACATTCTCCAAGACTGCTTCCCATTCCCACCATCATCTGTTCACCATTTGTGAGAACAATGTCCCTCTGACCTGAGCCCTTGCCTTGACTGCTATATTTCCTGGACCCCCTGGAAGGTGACTTCATGTCCCTGAGCACAGCTCCTCTGCTTGGCCTTTGCTTGCTACTGTTTGTTCTCCTGACTCCACTGTGTGCTGCTGAAAAGGATGCTTGCTCTCCCTTTTCAGTGGTAGGAAAAGTGAGGCAGTGATTCAGAAACAGGAACAAATATCTGAGTTTTTGCATATCACAGCCACTGGGGGCAGACCCTATGGAATCAGTCTCCAGAGCTAGTATGAGGAATTGGTATTGGTAACAAGATCCAACGTTGATTATGATACTCAAAGCTGAGGAGCCACTAGGATGGAGAAGAGCCCACCTGCATGGAATCATGTGTGAGTTTGAATTTTTGCTCAGAGATTATTAGTTGGGTGACTTCAGCCAGTTAATGAACCTGAGTTTTATTCCTGTTCTGTAAAATGTTAGGAAGGACAACCTACTGGTTCTTACCCCACCCTCAGTCCATTCTAAAAAAGACCAACTTTTCATACTGACCAAAAATTCTGTTAGGATCCAGGCCCAACCTTTTTAGGTTAAGCAAATGGCTTTCTTAGCTTCCAAATTACAAGTTAAGTTCATTTTCTAGAGAAGGTATTCAAATCAGAATATATCAAATTACAATTACACTTAAACCTCAAAGTAGTGCCGAATATATGATCACTCAAGTCATTGATAATGTTTGGATGAAAAAATATTATTTATGCACTGTCCCACTCCTTCCAAAGTCCCTCACCTGCTGCCACCAGGGCCTCATCAGTGGTTCTACCTGTCCACTGCCCCTTCACACTCTGCTGCACTTAGGCCAAGACAGAGGACAAGCTTACCCCGCTGGATTCCTAAGGCCCATAACTAGTGTCCTTGTTGTGCAATTCAGTAGGAATCCCACCCTTGCTGTGACTAATCTTTATTACCCTGACCTAGAATCCAGATTAGTGTCATTTTACATATGACGTTAAAAATAGTACAAAGGATTTTAAGGATCATGGCGGATAGTGCCATCATTTACTTACATTAACAGTTAACTGGAAATCAGCAATGTTTTAGTTGGGCAAAATGTGAATTTTCTAGGCCTGAAGGTAGAACCAGAGTTGTTCCTCTGCTAAGCCAGGTTTAACACCGGTCCCTGCTAACCTTGACCCATTGGGGAGGGTAAGACTTATGACCTTCATTACTACATAGGGTAAGGTAGTAATGTCCCCTCTCCTCACCTGGACAGGACACAGCTGTGCCTTCATGTAGGGACAAAGATGTAGGCAGGTACCCAGCTCCATCACCTATCGGATACACTGCTCTCCCCACATGAAATAAAACAATCAATGGTTCAGTCTTTTTCTGTCCCAGGTGGCTAGTCCCTCCTCCCAGGTTAGGTACTCCTTTCCATATCCAAAGACTAGCACACTCCCTTGCCTGCAGGACAACTCCATCCTTGGGTTTTCTAAGGTTTTCTAAATGCAGACATGAACAGTGTTTTCTTCAGGACATCCATGGAGGCTGGTGAGTGAGTATAAAGAGGAATTTAAAGGCTCAGCTGGCCTGCAGGGTGAACGTGGGGAGAATAAAAATAAAATCGCCTTTTCTTTTTCTTCTCTCTTCCAGGAAGAAGAATGAGTTAGAAAGTAATTTCACTATATGTTTCCTTACCCCACTTAAATAAACCTCTCTTTGTGGTGCTGTTTAGTGTTTCATTATGATGAAAGAATAATGAAATTACTACAGATTCAGCTAATACCAACCAATACTCCAGTACACTGATGTCATTAAAGAAAACAATTTTCACTCTACCACTAGTTTCCAAAGTATGGTTTGGAGGACACACTAATAGGTTTGTCTTATGCCCCCCAAAGACTCTGTGTTTAGTGTTTGAGTAATTCTAGGAAACAGTCTCTATTGTCCTCCTCCCATAGAGAGGCACATTCCTGTTTTAAAGACTGTTCTAAATTCTGATAGTAAAAGATCCTACTAAACATTGCTTAAAACTCATTGTTTCCTGGCTTTATGTTCCCATCCTCCCAGGAAGTGCCTGTACATTATTTATTTTAAAGATTGCATTAATATTTTTGCATGTTTTGATTTGGAAAAGATACTCAAACTGCTCCTACTCTGTTCCCACCATTTTTCCATATGTGTCTGGGGTCTGATGGCCCCTTCTCAAACATTCTATGGAGACATTGGTAGAACAAAATTTCTTGCCTCCTATCCCTTTCATGTTGATTCAGAGGACAGATATTGAGTTTGGTAGCAAAAATAGCTCAGGAGTTGGTAAACGGCAAAAGCAGAGGGAAAGGGAGGCAGAAAATGATAAGAGATGTAGCTAAATATTTATATATATACAAAAAATGAAAACATGCAAAACGTTCCTTCTGAAATACATAATTAAGCTCAAGACAGAGTAGGCAGATGGAGTCAGTAATTACAGGTTCCTAATGTATCTAAAACCCCCAGAGAATGAAAGTGCTGCTACTAATTTTGTAGCTTCACAATTTTTATAGCTTGTTGCTGCAAAAACCAGGCTCTGCTCCATTAACACTTGATGTTCCAGTTAGAGTGCTTGCATTTTAAAAATAAACCTTGCAGAGCAAAGCTGCACAATTTCTGACCTACTTAGATCAAGTATGTGATGTAAACAGAGGGTGTTGAGCAAGTGCTATGAGACCTAGCTGGTGTGGCTCAGTGGACTGAGCACAGGCCTGTGAACCACAGTGTTGCAGGTTCGATTCCCAGTTAGGGCCCATTCTTGGGTTGCAAGCCAAGTCCCCAGTTGGGGGTGGGCAAAAGGCAACCACACATTGATGTTTCTCTCCTTCTCTCTTTCCCTCCCCCTTTCTCTAAAAATAAATAAATAAAATCTTTTTTAAAAAAGCAAGTGTTATGATAATTTGTATTAGTACTACCATCCTCATTACTATCACAGGCAGTGGTGTCATGGAAAAGACCCTGGTTCTGGAACTCCATTTCATTTTAACATATGCTTATTGAATGCCTGCTACCAGCTGGGCACCTTGGGATATACCAGTAAATAAAACAGACTTAGCTTTCTATCCTGTGGAGCTTTCATTCTGATAGGAATTGGGGAGTAGAAGAGACAAAAAACGTAATAATAAACAAAATGAATAAGTAAATTATATAGTCTATTTGAAGGTGGTGAGGGTAATTATAAAAAAGCAGTGCTTGTATTGGGTAAATAGATTTATCCATAGCATAGTGGAAGCAGTGCTCATGGAGAAGATGACATGAAGCAGAGACCAAAGGAGTTGGCCACGCAGGTTTCTGTGAAAGGAGACAGGCAACCATCAGTACTGAAGCTTTTAAGGAATAGCAGGAGGGGAGCATGGCTAGAGCTGGCTGCAAGAGTGGGAAAGCCTAAGACATGAGGTCAACAAGGTGACACAGAAAGACCATTATTGAGCCATATTGGTCATCCTAAAATTCTTGCGTTTCACTGTAGGGAAATGGAGATGAGTTTCAGGAGTGTAATAAATTGACTTACATTTAAATTTGGAGATATGACCTCTGTGTTCATAGTAGTGTTGTTTTTTTTTTTTACAATAGCCAAGATCTGGAACATAGTCCAAATGCCGATTAGTAGATGAGTGGATAAAAAAGCTGTGGTACATTTACACAATGGGATACTACATGGCTATAGAAAAAGAAGAAATCTTACCTTTTGCAACAGCATGAATGGACCTAAAGATTATTATGTTAAGTGAAATAAGCCAGTCAGAGAAAGACAACTACCATATGTTCTCACTTATATGTGGAATCTAATAAAATAAACAGAGGCATGAATACATGGGATAGACTGACTGCTGTCAGAGGGGAAGGGGGCTTGGGGGCTGGATAGAAGAAGGTGAAGGAATTAAGAATATTTAAAGGAAGAGCAATTATGCAAGGTATGTTCTCTGACCACAATCAGCTTGCTAGAAATTAATGGTAGAAAGATACCTAGAATAACTCCAAATAATATGAAGCTAAACAACACTCTTCCAAGAAGTCATCCCAGGAAAACTGGGAAATGTTTTAACAATTAAAATGAAAATGCAACACATTATTAAAGGAAAGCAAGGGCTACTTTTTTCCCCTGTTCTCTCTATTTCAGACCTGATTCAAATTTTCCAAATATGTTTTACATTGACATCTGAACTAAACAGACCTCCCTTGTTTTTGTTATCAAAATGCCTATACCTGAGTTAGGTCAACCAGGTAAGCATTCTGTCTTTGAAAACAAGGACATAGCAAGCTTTATTTATTTTGGAATGTATTACGTACTATAGTTTCATAAATACATTGAACTTTCTATCCTAATCAGATGTCTTAGTATGATTATTTTATTCTTAGAGCACAAAGGTCTCTCTCCCTCCACCCCACCCCCTCTTTTTAGTATCATAGAATACTTCCAATTAGGAAACTGAAATCTAAGGACATATGCCAACGAGGGTCTAACCGAAACTACAGAGAGCTGGTTGTTCATTTTCCTATGTGTTCTCTTTCCATTAAGCTTTATTATTCTCTCCATAAACCTAAGAATAATTTCACATGGCTCAGAACATTAACTAAAATAATTTCCTTGTTTATGTATTAAATAAAATGGCTAATTGGTAACTCTTTCCATAACTGTTTCTTTTATTTCCTTTTACATCCCTTGTTCCTCCTAACTCACTCTTCCATATATGAGATTCCAGATTTAAAGAAATAGAATTCATTTAAAATAGCTCTCAAGTGACCAACATACTATCATATTCAAAACCTTCACTTTTTTTTTTTTTTTAATTTAAAGGAGAGGGAAAGGGAGAGAGAGGCAGAGAGTGTGGGAGACGCCAATGTAGGGTTGCCTTTCACCTGCCTCCAGCTACAGACCTAGCTGGAGACCTGGCTTGCAACCTGGTTATGTGCCCTGGCTGGGAATTGAACCAATGGCCTTTGGGTTTGCAGGCCAGTGTCTTATCCACTGTGTCACCAACCAGGGCCAACCTTCACTTCCTTCATTTCCCCTTCAGTCTTTAATTCTTCATGATTCTTCTATAACTTCTTTAGGAAGACTATCAACATCAACACCATCATCCTCATTATTAACACCACTATTTCTAATTTTTATTTAGGAATTATTTTAAATGCAAGCAACATTTCAATGCGTGACCTGCATTACTTAATTTATTTAATTTAATCTTAACAGAAACCCCAAGTAATAGAGAACACTGAAATTTAACAAGTTTGATTCAGTACTCTTAGCTCAATCAGAGTTAGTGAGAATATCCTGAGGTATGAAGGGATGAACAGGATTTCCAATTCTTTTAGAAAAATAATTTCTGAGTCAGGGTAATTACAGATCCATATTTACACGTTATCTTGAAGGAAGCATCCATTTCCTTAAGAAATATTTTAGTTTAAAAATTTTTTTCTCATTAAATATTCCTATTTCTTTCATTATCAAGAAGACATAACCTTTCTTTCTATTATTTCTTTTGGTTTTGGAAAAGCTCTTAAGGTCAACTGATGCACAAAAAAAGGGCCTTTAACCCCAGAAAGGCAACACCAAGGTGAATGGACATGTGATTGCAGAATCAGCAGCTATCAGAGCAGCAGTTGCACCAGTTGTTGGTGAGGCTTTGGTGGAAAGTACACTGGAATGAACAGTCAGTATGCACCTTGGCACTCAAGCTAAGCGAGTTACAGTTTTATTCAACATAAACTTGACCAAGCCACCATCCTTCTTTAGGCCTCAGACTTTTTTCCCCTTGAAAACAGGTCCTTAATTGGAAGGAAATCTGATGTAGTGCCAAGCGCACCAGTCTTGGAGTCCAATAAAACTGAGATTGAGTAAGAGCTCTTCTACTTTCTATTATGTGTCTTTTGACAATTTACATGGAACCTCAGCTGTACCATAGGAGGTATAGAATAGAATTTTTATATATGAATGTTTTATTTTAAGTACTTAAAAAAGTTCCTACCTCCTAAAGGCATTATTAAAATTCCCAATTTGGGGGAGTGAGGACTTCAATGTGTGAATTGTTTTAATACTAGTTTTCTGAGTGTATTTTTAATCATGAGATAGGTTGAATTTTTTCAAAGTTTTTTTTTTTTTTTTTTTTTTTTTTACATTTCTTTAGATGACCATGTGTTTTTTGTTTTTTTTTTTATTCTGTTAATATGGTACATTAAGCTGATTAACTATCTTATGTTGAATCACCCATGTACTACTGGGATAAATCCTTCTTGGGAATAATGTACGTAATAATCCTTTGAATGTGCTGTTGTATTTGGTTTGCTAGTATTGAGGATTTTTGTGTCTATATTATTAAAGGAGATTGGTGTGTGGTTTTTCTGTGTGGTACATTTGTTTTTGGTTTCAGGCAAATATTGTCTTTATAAAATACATTAGAAAGTGATCTCTCTCTCCCTCTTTTCTTGGAAGCATTTGAATAGAACTCAGTATTACCTCTTTTTTAAGTGTTTGGTAGAATTCACTAGAGAAACCATCTGATTCTGGATTTTTCCATTTTATGGAGATTTTTATTAATTCAATTTTCTATTTGTTGTAAGTTCAGGTGCTTTATTTCTTCTTGAGTCATTTTTAATAATTTTTGTGTTTTTGGAGCTTGTTCATTGTCCCTATGTTATCTAATTTGCTGGCATTCAATTCTCTATCCTCTTTTAGAATGATTTTAATTTCTATAAGTTTAGTAATAATGTTCTCATTTTATTTCTGAATTTAGTTACTTGTGTCCTCCCTCTCTTTTTTTAAGATCAATCTAGCTAAAGTTTTGCCAATTTTGTTGATCGTATCAAAGAGACAACCCTTGATTTGATTAATTCTATTGTTTTTTTTTTTCCTATTCTTCACTTAATGTACTACTTCTCTAATCTTCATATCCTTTCTTCTACAGGCAACAGAACTAGCAGATATCTGTCAGGTGTTGTATTTAACAGATAAGAGATTTCAAAGAAGCCATCTAAATATTTTGACAGAACTAAAAGATGATTAAAGAAGTAAATGAAAGTATGATGACAAGGTCATGACAAATAGAAAATATCAATAAAGGCATGGGAATTATTTTAAAAATAAATGAAAAGTTTGGAGTTGAAAAGTACAATAACTCATAAAAGTTCATTACAGAGCCTCAACATTAGACTCTAACTGAAAGTAGAAAGATTCAGTAAGCTTGAAGATAGGTAAGAGAGTATGTAACCTAAAGATCAGAGGAAAAAAAGAATTATCACAAGTGAATGGAGCCTCAGAGAATTATGGGGCACTCATTAATCATGCCAACATAGACAACAGAAATAACAGAAGGAACAACCCTGGCTGGTAGCACAGTGGACAAGGCACCAGCCTGCGAACCCAAAGGTCATCGTTGGTTCCATTCCCAGCCAGGGCACATAACCAGGTTGCAAGCCAGGTCTCCAGCCAGGTCTGTGGCTGGTGGTAGGTGAAAGACAACCATACATTGATGTTTCTCTTCTTCTTTGCCTCTCTCCATTCCTCTCTCTCTCTGGAAATAATAAATAAAATCTTTAAAAAAGAAAAGAAAAGAAAAAGAACAGAAGGACCAAAGAAAAAATATTCAAGAAATATGACTGAAAAATCCCCAAAATTATTTAAAAGAAATAAGCTATACATTCTAGAAACTCAACTTCAAATAGAATAAAGGTGAAAGTCCATAAGAGATGCATCACAGTAAACCTGCTGAAAGTTAAAGATTTCAAGGAATGATCTTGAAAAATAATGCATTAGTTACAAGTGAATTCAGATAAAACTAACACCTGCCTTCTCAGATAAAACAGTGGCATTCAAAAGTCATTGAAAATTGGCACTAGTCTTTACTTACATTTTCAGAAAATTACAAAAAAAAAATAGTTTACATTAAAAAATCTTCTCTCTTCTATATTCTCGTATCTATATTCTTACACTTCTTAACTACTCTAAAACTTCCTAGTTTCTGTGTACATATTTCACTTTACTAAAAATGTTCCATAAAAAAAGCTTTCTATAAAGAGGCTTCACCATCTCCAGGCACCAGAAACCTAGGATCTCTCCCTATGCCCCAGAGCCTGTTTGAATTATTCAAACTGTCCAGCGTTATTAAACCTTCTGACCTTGCCTTGCTCATTCCTTCCTATGAAAGCTACAATGAAGCCTCTCTCCTGCATTTCCTGCTCACTCCCTCTGCCTCCTGGCTAAACCCCCAGCGGTTCCTTCCTCCTGGAATCTCTTGAGGATGACAAGCTATCTTTTTCACAGTAGCTGCCTCCTGGTCTGTTGACCATGCCTCAACAATAATAAAACCTACATTTTCAAACAGGCCCTTTTATGGAATTACTAAAGTAAAAACAAAAAGGCAATTAGAGTTGTTATCTCTTGAAAAACTAGGTCTGTAAGTGACAAGACTTCCACATTGATTGAAATCTACCTGGGACTGCACTCTAGGAATCGCTAGCCAGTACCAGCTACAACTACCAACATACACTAAAAGAAATGAGAGATAGAGTCCTTTGTAGAGTAAAAGAAGAGAAAGAGATTCTCAAAGAGAGCTGGAGAAGGAGGATCCGTGATGAGCACCCCAGGGAGAGAAGCATCTGTGTCCTGTCCTGGACCGAGGCTTCAGTCGGCAGGGGTGAGAACCTAGACCACACGCTTCCTTCCTCCATTCCTCCAGCTCTCACTTGCCTCCTCCCAAAGGCAAGGCAAGGGTGGGTCCCACAAGCAGCTGCCCCGGTAGTTTTACTCCATCTTAATTCTCAAACAGTGTAACTTCTTTTTTAATTACAGTGCCACTAGGTGGCAGCAGGACTTAAATAATATCTCTGCTTTCCTTGTGCTTCTGTTTTTTCAAGGGATTTTTTGCAAGAAATGGAATCATTTTGGAGAATGAGAATACCACCGCCCCCACTGTCACAAAAATAGCAAAAAATGATGTTCAAAACACACAATAATTGAAACAATGTCTAATGCATTAGAGTCAGTTTAGTACCACATCTCAGCAAAATGTCCAATGGCAGTAAGAATTTATTTAACTTGCTTCCCAATGAAATACATCATCAACTATCTAAACTATTATTACTTATCTATTATTAAAGATCATAATACTATGAACTCCAGGTGCATATACAAAACTACTTTCTTGATGTTCCCATTTGATGTCTAATAGTATAACACCTCATACATGAACACAAAACTCAATTTCCCTCCCCCAATTTTGATACCCCCCAAACTTTTGCCACCTTGGAAAATAAAAGCAACACCCCCCTCATTGTCTAATCCAAACATTAGGAGCCATTACTTTGTGTCTTTCTTGTCCTCCTACATGTCATCCAGTCCACCAGAAATGCTTTGACTCTACCTCCAAAACATGTTGCAAAAGTTTCCTTATACTTCAGTCCTCACTGCTACCATTGCCATCCATACCATCATTATCTCTCATAGGGTGGGTGTCAAAAGCCACCAACCTGGATGCCCTACTTCTTTTTTCCCCATAACTTATGCTCCCAAGGTTAACCAGAACAGCACTTTAAAATATAATATACCTAGCATGCCAATCTCTTACTTAAAACCTTCCCCCAATATTATCAGTGTCCAAACTCCATTACATGAGCAATGCACCTCTTTATAATCCAGGAATTGCTTGCTCCTTTTATGACTTACATACTCCCTCACTGTGCTCCAGCAACTCTGAACTTCTCCTGCCCCTTCACACACATGCCAATCACTCCTACTTTAGAGCCTTGGATTAGTGCTTCCCTCTGCCTGGAATGCTCTACCCGTGGCTGGCACGGCCTCATCCTTCAGATCTCAGGTCATCCAGGTCTCACCCAGCCAGTCCATTTCTAGTGCCAATGGCCACATTCGCAGTAACCTAAATTGTTCCCGCATTTCCACTTACAACTTGGAATGATTGTGTTGGTTCATTTGTTTACTTGATTATTGTCCTAATGTCATAAAAATGTGTCATGTAGTCCAGGAATAGGGTAGTTATTCACCATGGTGCATATATTTCATATCTACAAGAACACCACAAGTACCCATTAGATATATTAAACTGAGTACACCAGCAAACTCTGGACAGAGTTGGCATTGAGAAAAAGGATCACCATACTGACTGACCTTTCATCTTCATTGAATTCAACCATTGAGGATAATTTGTGAAAATGCGCCACTACAAACAAGCAGCATTTTTAGTGTTGAGTACATTTTTCTCTCAATAACCACTTAACAACAAAATCTTGTTGTGTATAACCTCTTAACAATGACAACCACAAGTAATGTTGAGTACATACTCTGGGGAAAATTCTGGGCTAAATACTTATAGTTTATTAATTTCTAGAACGTCTATAATTGGGGTACAAGGTGTCACTTTCTGAAATAGCATAGTTGGTGAGGTAAGTGAGAGAAAGGGTTGTTGCCAAATCTGCCCGGGTTTGATAATGAGTATGTGCTGCACCAGGACCTCAGCCCCCCGCTACCCCCCAGGGGCTGCCGGCTTCATTGCTGTGTTATCTTACTCTATGTATGAATTGCATATGACTGTATAACAAATCACTGCAAATGTACTGGCTTACAATAATCCAAATTTATTCTCTGCGAGTTCAGAAAATCAGAAGTCTGAATCATCTTCACTGGGTTCAGGTCCAGGTGTAGACAGAGCTGCTTCTTCTGGGGGCCTCTGAGGGAAAAACTCTTCTTGCCTTTGTCCACCTGTGGCAGTCAGTCACCAGTGTTGTTTGGTTATGGCTTCAAAGCACATCTTTCCAATCTCTGCTTCCATCACCACGTCCCTGTCTCCTCTGACCCTTACCCCTCCTGTGTCCCTCTTAGACAGACCCTGGTGACATCAGGCCAGAACAGAAAATCCAGCCTCGTCTCTCCATTGCAAAAGCCTGAACTTAATCACTTCTGCAAAGTTTCTTCTTTAATAAAAAGGAACTTTCCCAAGTCCCAGGGATTTGGTTGTGGATATGCTAAGGGGGTGCATCCTTCAGCTTCCCACAGTCTTCATGTGAGTTAGTGGGTGGAAAAAGATACCAAGCTGACTCACTGAGTACCTGAGTGACTTGTTCACACATGCCAGACTATCTCTCTGTGCAGTTCAAGCCAATACATTAGCAAAATCACAGAATGCAGACAACCTGGACCATTGGCATCCCACACTAGTAACCAAAGCTGAATAGAATATGCCTATGGTCTCCTATACACTGATAATGAATATGGCTGCAAGGCAATTAATACTAGTTAAGTCTGACGGTATTAAACACAAATATTTAAGGCTAAGTGCTAATGCCTTCCCTTTCTACCTGTTATCTGCTTCAGTTTTAGGCTTCCTATTTAATAATTCCTCTGCCATACTAGAAATAATTTTTATTAAAATTGGGAAAATCCTTTTTACAACGGTCAAGAACTCTTACCTAGTTCAGATAAGACCTCAGTGAGTTCACTTGAAAGAGAATTGGCGTTGAGTTTTGTCCAACTATCTCCCAGGTGCTAGTTACAGAAAATGACCACTGATAGTGGCAAGCAGTGAAATTGTTTGTCAAGAGCCCAATAGCTTCTATCAATAACTTTGCAATTCACTTAGAATGTCAACAGTGCAGAGTAAGATTTGAATACATAAGCAGGGCTGTAAAAGGGTGTCTTTCTTTTTCTTCACTTCTGACCTCCTGATTGCGAAGGCTTCCCCAAGGAGGGTCCAAGGTAGAGCATCATCCCCACACTGCTGCTCTTGGTGTGTCTGCCAATCCAGAGTTTCCATTGCAACTCTCATTTCTTCATATCTCTAGAGGCAGAACAACTTTCCAAGTCCAAAGTGGTTCTGTAGGAGGAAATAGCTTAAGCATAGGACCATTTGCAATCAAGGTCAAGCAATCTCTCATGGTGCATTTTTAAAAGCCTCTACAACTGAGGGTTTCAATTCATTTCCCTTTTGACAAGAGATGAAAATATATGTTACTGCTAAGAGAAAAGGTCATTTGGCTATAAAGGAACATTTTCCAAGTGTTTTTGGCAGAGATCATTTAGTAAGAAATACAAAAGCCTGTTACAAATATTATTGGAAAAGATTGTATTCTATGTTCTCTCTCAGGAGATTGAAATAATGGAGTAGCATAGTAAAGGCTCTGAAAAGTCCTGCAGTAAGGAAGCATCCTTAACATTATTTAGCCTGTCATTTGGAATACTGACCCTCATCTCCGTATTGCCCATTTCCATTCCGTAGAACACTCTGAGGCAATTGCTATATGAAACATTGCTTTAAAGTGTATTTTGTAGATGATGTGGCTCATGAGGTGTCACAGAAGTGGTGGTGTGAACAAAATAATGCCTTCTGAAATGACTGGGACTAAGGAATACTGATCTGAAAATTCAGAAACTGAGGGAGTTACTAGAATAGAGCAAAACTAGATCAGATGAAATTCTAATGAGTGAGTTAGATGCTCCTGAGAGCAAGAGTAATATTTCTTCTCCACTTTATAAAATTGATAAAATATATCCTCTAGTTCAATTAAAACAAAAACTAGATGTTTACCAAAACATTTGAATGACAATTTTACAATGATACTAAGTTTTAGTCAGTGTGCAATTCCTGATTATTATTTAATGACTATATTTGGACATTTAGTAGAAAACTAGAGACTTCCTTAAATTTATGGTTTAAAAAAGCTAAAGATAAGCTCTGGCTGGTGACACAGTGGATAAGGCACTGGCCTGCAAACCTAAAGGTCACTGGTTCGATTCCCAGCCAGGGCACATAACCAGGTTGCAAGCCAGGTCTCCAGCCAGATCTGTAGCTGGAGGCAGGTAAAAGGCAACCATACATTCATGTTTCTCTCCCTGTTTGCCTCTCTCCCTTCCATTCTCTCTGAAAAATAATAAATAAAATATTAAAAAAAGAGAATTCTTCATGGCACATTAGTCCCATGAACTACTCTTTGAGGGAGCTCCATGGCCACAAATTTAGGAAACATTGTCCATTTTATATATTTTCTTAGAGAGTGAGTATGCTGCAAATAACCCATATTATCCTTATCCTTATTTAACCTAAATTTACCAAGTTTATTTGAATATAAAAATTTTTCTGGCCCACCTTTCCCAGTAGTAACATAAATACTCATTAAAACTAGTGGGGAAAGTAATTTGGAAAAAGATAATATGGTAGAATGAATACAGGCTTTATAGTCTAATCAACTTTGATGTAATTTTTGAATCTGTTGATAAAAGAAACCATTTCTCCCAACAATGAAGTACCATTTTGGATAATGTCCATACATAAACCACATTCTTCACGCAAAACCTGAACACAAATGTGTATAGTAGCCTTATTCATTTAGTCACAAGCAGGAAGCACACTAAGATGTTCTTCAATAGGTGAATGAAAAAATAAATGGTAATATCCATACAATGGAGTATTCAGTGATAATAAGAAATGAACTAGACATGGAGGAACCATTAAATATATGTTGTTAAATAATAGAAGTCAGTCTGTAAAAGTTACATCCTTCATGATTCCAAATATAAGGCATTTTGGAAAAGAAAAACTATAGAGAAAATAAAAAGATCAGTGATTGTCAGAAGTTTCAGTTGGAGGAAGGAAAGGGGTAAAACAATGAAGCATTGAAAATCATTAGGGTAGTGACACTATTCTGTATGGTACTGTCATGGCAGATACATGACATTACACATCTGTCTAAACAGTGATCTTCAACCTTTTTCATCTCATGGCACACTGAAACTAATCACTAAAATTCTTCAGTGCACCAGAAAGTTTTTTTGTTTTTGATTTTTGTTTTTGCTGATTAACAAAAATAGGTGTAATTTTGATTCATTCCACAACTGTTGTGTTGGTTGTTGTCATGTTTTTATTTGACAATCTAAAAGAATAAAGGTCAGTGGCCCTGACTAAATAGCCAGGTATTGCATGTTTTAAACATTCTTGTGCAAAATGGTTGAAAGTCACTGGGATAAACCTATAGAAATGTACAAAACAAGAGTAAACATTAATGTAAAATAAAGACTGTGTGTATTAATATTGGTTCATTAATTATAACTAATCTCAAAAGTTAGTAAGTTGATAATAAGCAAACCTGTTTTTGCTTATGGGAAGGGTTGAGTATGGTGGTAGGGTGGATACATGGATATCTCTGAACTATTAGCTTGATTTTCTGTGATTCTAAAACTTTACATAAAATTAAGTTTGTTAATTACTGAAATGAAAATAATACTTTAAAACACAAAAATGAAGATATGATTACCTAATTGGTACAGCTGCTCAAATGATTGAACGAAAGAGTATAGTATGTACACATTTAACTATAACAATTTACATTCATAGAAGCCCCATTGAATTTATCTGTCTCATTAAGAATTTATTTTCTGGATTCAGATTATAATCAGTATTTTCAACTTCTTCCTAATTAAGCTTTTCCCCAAAGACACAATCTCACATAATAGAGCATAACACAAGCAAGCCCAGATGTTTCCTCTGCAAGGAGGGAAAAAAGAAGATTCCTAACCAAGATCAAGAATGAGGTGTAAGAATCCATACATAAAAGGGTTGGCATATGCTGATAACGGAGAGGAGTGTGATGGAAACAAAGGACAGTTTGGTATTGACCTAGCCTTTTAGACAATATCTTCTGTTTGGGGTGGAAAACACCCTGATCAGCAGATCTCAGAAGTGGAATGAAATTCAAAGACCAGGTTTGTATTCAGGTTTATCTCGGAGAATGCAAATCACCTTGCTTTCTTTTTATACATCAGGCTGTGCCGTGATACTGATCCTTATTGTGAAGGGATGAGGGTGGAGGGACTGGAATGCACATACAAAACAAATCTACTGAGCCTCTTAAGAGAAGTCATTGAAATCTGACTGTTTTTGTTTTCTATGGCTATGTAACAATTTCTTCCAAATTTAGCAGCTTAAAATTATACTCATGTAACAACACTATAGTTTTAAAGATCAGGGCCTGATAGACTCGGCTTGTTTCTATGGCTCAAGTCCTTCAAAGCCCAAATCAAGATGTCTGCAGAGCTGTGTTCTGGAGGCTCTAGGAGATAATCTGTTTCCAGGATCATAAATTGTGGGCAGAATTCGGATCCATGCAGTTGGACAATGTAGTTCCCCATTCCCTTCCTGTCTGTCAAGGGGGAAGGAGGCAGTTCTTCCGAGAGCTGCCTGACTCCTTCGACTTTTAGAGCTTAAATTTAACACATTGAAGGATTATTAAGCAGGTACTTTAAGCAGTGATTAGGCTGGGGTTAGGAGGGAAATAATGCTATCCAGCCAGCTGTAAAATACCTCAGATTGAAAGGGAGAAAAGGGAAATAGCCCAATGATTACATTATAAAGAAATATATTGGGTTGAAATGTCAGAAAAGAGTGATTTGAGACAGTTGTGCAAGAGCTATTTAAATCCACCTAAACCTAACAAAGTCATCATAGGAAAGTCACTGCAAGAATAGTTATGAATAGTGAGACTAAAACCTAATTTTATTGTAGTAAGTTTCTGAGCCTCTCTGAACCCATACTTTCTTTGGGCATTCACAGCACTCTTAAAGACCAATTGGTTTACTATGTTGATTAAACTATTTCATGCTGGTATGTGTACTCAGCCAATGTGCCTTCAAATAAGCACCACAGCAGTAGGTGTGAATTAATTCTATAATCAGGTGGACCTTGTAACCACGGAACATTCAAAATAATGGTGTGTGGATAATGAGTACTATTCTCTTATACTTAGTTTAAAATTTTAACAAATATAAATGTGGTTAGTAATACTGCAAATTCTAAACTTACTACTTTAAAATTAAGACCAACAGGGACTCTACAATATTTATAAAGAAAGTCAGGACTTTTTAAGTCTTCTCCCTATAAAAGGAAAACATTCTCTTGCCATGCTCTAAAGCACCAGAAGAAGGCAGAAGATGCACATGATTGGAAATGTCTAACAGCTCTGGGCTGTGTTATGTAAAGTAGCCTTTTAGACAATATCTTAAACTTTGCTAAACTTAAACTGATTGCTCTGTCTTCATTAAGAATTTCCCCTAACAAAACAGTTTAAAAATTTAGGTGGGCTTCAGTTTTACTATATAGTAATGATTCTGAATCCTGATTATCCAATGTATTGAGGAATACTATATATTAAATTTTTACACATAAAACCACATATCAAATATGTTTTAATCATTTATGTGAATGGTGGATTTTCTAAGTGTTTTATCTATTTTCAGTTCCCCAGGACTCCCACCAATTTTTCTTCCATCTGACACTCAGTAGCAAAGGTTTTCTTGTTCATCTCCCCGACTAGACCTTGTGTCAAGGACTATATCTTGTCCTGTTGTATTTTTAGAATAATTGGCACATTGCCTGGTCATACTAGGATCTTAATAAATTCTGAGTCAATTCCCTTCTTTGCCACTTAAATAATAATAAGTATATCTTGAGAAATAAAGTGTCTCAGAACCTATTGAATTTTGGGGAATATTTTAAAAATAAGAACCTTTCCACTGGCATAGTTTCTTGCTATTTCCTGGATCCTTTAGTGCAACATTGAAAAGGCTGGCCAGACTCAGATAGCAGTCTTCTAATAAATACCAATCCTTAAATTAAGCACAAGCACGCAGATTGTTTATGTAAACAATTTGGTTCATTTAAAAGTAAAAATGATTATCCAATTAAAGTGAAAAAGGAAAGACTTAATTTAGAATTCACTTCTAATCAGGAAGAAAAAAAAAAAAAAAAAACTATGGCATTACAGAGCAGGTGTTGAGAGAGGAGGGAGATGATGTGGATAGGGAAGATGCATTTATTCAACCAGGGCCTCAGGCAACAAAGTACCAACCAGAAAGCAAAACTGTGCCCCCAACTGGGGACCCCGTCTGCAACCTAGGCATGAGCTTTGACTGGGAATCAAACCAGCAACGCTTTGGTTCATGTAAGGCTCTTCTCCTGGGAAATGTTTAGATGCCACAGGTAGTCAGAGGTATCATAATTCTCTTTAAGTCATTTTTCTCTGTTTATGTAAAATTTTGATGAGTGGTTTTATTGCACCACATAAGTAAAAGCTGAGGGATGATTTCTAACCACAACAGATTTGAGTGGCCTCCAAGTTTTGCTTGTTGGTTACTGTTATGCACTAAATTACTTCCCTTCATATTCCTATATTGAAGTCCTAAACCCAAATGTGACTATATTTGGAAATGGGACTTTTTAGGAGGAAGTTAAGGTTAATTGAGGTCACAAGGTTGTGGCTTTATCTGATAGGATTGGTGGGTGGCCTTGTACGAAGAGAAAGCATCACCAGAGATTACCCTCTCCACAAGTGTACAAAGAAAATGCCATGTGGTGACAGGGAAGGTGGCCATCTGCAAGTTAGGAAATAGGCCGTGCCAGAAATCAGCCTCCTTGGCTCCTTCATCTAGGACATAGAGCCTCCAAAACTGTGCAGAAATTAAATTTTATTTCATAAACCCTGCAGTCTGTGGTAGTCTGTTACAGGAGCCTGAATCAACTAATACTTAGATCTTTGTGCAGCAAAAACTCAGTTCAGCGAGCAAACTGGGGGATCAGCTGTATCTTCTTGGATAAACTTGTGAACCAATGGGGACAGCTAACATGGAGGCAGCACATATCTTTGGACTTTGACTATACCTGGACTTTAATTAAAGCTGTAACAGTCAATGTTTACATACCTAGCCTGACTGGAATGTGATAATGGAACTGGCCCTGAAACTCTTGGGAATGAGTTAATGAAGTTAACCTGTCTGGAGATCCCTGGTGAGGCGGTAATGGAGTAGATTGCCTAATAGATCATTCCTCTTAGCTCTTTCAGGTTAATGGACTTTTGGTTGATGAACTGATTTTCCTTTGAGGTATACCTTTGTAGCTGCACATAGCAGCTAGGACAAAAACCCAAATGGGTGATGTCAAGTCAAAGATGACTTATCTAAAAGTCTCTTCTCTTGCCACTCCCTGTTTTTCCTGTTCCCATTTTCCTTCCCCCAATAAATCTGTTGCTTGATTTTACGGCATTCTCTGGGTGTGATTTCTCTAAGTAAGGATGTCCTGACAAAAATAATTCAATGTGACTTGTCTTTTCCTGCCTCATTCCATAGGCTAGGATCAGAGAGACACTGCCAGAGCTCCCTTATGTGCTCAGATCAGCACTGGGACCACAAAGTAACTGAGGAGTTAAGAGTAAAGCCTGAGAACATAAGAAAAGGGCCATTCTCTGCCTCCGCTAGATGTATAAATCCCAACATATCCATGGAAACAAATGGGCATTATCTACAGGTAGTCGGGTTCCTAGATAAGATGCAGCCACAATCTGAAATTTCTGAATCATAATCATAGCCCCAATGCTGAAAACCAAAAAGAGAGGCCCAAATGATATTTAGCAGACACAGGAATATTCCATGGCCAAAAAGGTGCAACCAGACCTAGCAGAGTCTCCTAGTTAACTGGAGGAGACACTATGGAAGCCCCAGGAACATTTTCTCTTAAATAGGCAGGACAAGCAGACTGACATAGACCTCTGATTGCAGACCCCTCACTGGGGTAAAGAGGCCTGTGTTAGTTTCCAAGATAATTTCAAGGTAGAATACAAGAATGCATCTCAGACCCCTCCTCTCATACTAGCCACATGAGAAGAGATAGAATAAGAGTCGGGCACTCCAAAATAGAAGTGTCAAAAGAAGAATCAGGTGGACCATTCTTCATGGTCAGTCATACAAGACTTTTACCTTTCCTGACATCACATTGTACATAGGAGGCTTCATGTTTTTATCATTGTGACATAATATTAGCATACCTTTTTGTCTTGCATGTGGGTGGTTGGGACTTCACATAGATTAGAGTCCATTTAAACATTGTACATTTGTAAAATAGAAACACTGTGGTTTAAGTGGCCTAGCTACCCCCATGTGCCACACCTTGTGCTGACCATTTGACACATAGAATTATATACAAACCTTTTAGAAGCTTAGGATATTATCACTATCTGCTATTTTTGCATCCTAGTACCCATTCATTCTAACCCACTTTACTAAACCTCAATTTCCTTCTGGGGAGCCACCCCTTCCACCCCTGCTCCATGTTATTAATTAATGTTCTGTGGGTTAAGAATAGAGGTGAAGCATGTAACAAGCCTGAGCCAATCTGCAGTTCAAAAACAATAACATTTTCCCTGGAATTTCTCTGGAAAAAAATTCCTTATTTCTTCTCTGCCTGAACTGGGATATATCCATGGGGGTTGTTGGTTTTGGTATCTTAAGAGAACAAACTGCTTAAAATGGACTTCCCACACCCCACCTCACCCTCCAAAATAAAAATAAGGAGAAAGTGAAGCTTTAAAGTAAGGACAGAAGTAAGATCTGGGTGTTATTGTTTGACTCTATCATGGATTAAGCTTCACCTGTAGTCAATACCCATCTTTGACCTGTTCAGTTATATGCATATTTTAAAAGTATTTTTAGCGTAAGGCGGGTTAAACCACCTTTTCTGGCATTTTTAACAACATTCTTACAATTGCAGTTCATATTGTACAGAAGTCTCCAAATCTTAGAAGAGTTAACTAATTTAACCCAAATCAATGTTATTAACAGCACCAAAAATAAAAATAAAAAAAGATAAGATTTACAACCAACCTTTGGAGAATTTGAGTGAAAAATTCTACATCTGATCAGAAGATGATTTACTACCAACTGGTTCAGAGAATTCATCAAAGCAATTTCCTGGTGGATGCTGGTCTGACATCTCTCTTTACAGATTTTCACTCAATAACATACAGCAAAATAGGATTCCATCCCAACTCCCTCACCTACACCCTGCTTCATTTTTTATGCATCAGAAGCAATAAAGGATAACATTCTATATTTCATGGAGAACCTGATTATTTCTCAATGGATCCAAGATAAGAATAGGTGAAACATGGAGGGAAAGGCTGGAAGTGTTCTATGACTACATTTGTGGTCCTGTAACACATGCTAAGATAGGGTATGTGAGCTGCCTTCAGAAGCATATGACATACATAGATCCCCCTTTCGTAAGCTACTAGGAAACACTGGATGAAATTGGGAGATGGCTGAAAGATTGTGGCCAATATTATTATTTGGGATAGATATTTAAATTCCTAAACTATTTTCCCCAAAAATATGTTCCTTGTATTAATGGCACTATTATCAAACATGCCCTATGAACATATTCTTGGTCATAACAGATAGAAACTTGACTCTGGTAAAGGTGAAAAGGTATGTATTGAAAGGATAAAAGTTCCTTTGTTGACAGTGGGCTGAGCATCTACCTTGATTATTGGTAGGATCCAGTGCAACTCTGAGCACAGCCAAAATCTGCTTAGGGAGAAGCTGCTGAAAACTAGACACTAATTCCCATTAGCTCCAATGCACTGGTTATTGGAGTTGTCACTACTCCAGAAGTGTATTCAACACTGTCCTTCTGCTATCATTGGTTTCAGATTTAGGTCCCTTCTCTAATAGGGTAATCTTATTGGTCAAGCTTAGATTGTTTCCTTAAACTCTACTTGTTTTATTTAGTTCAAGGAAAAATAAATATTTGGTCTTTTGGCTTCTTTGGTATAAAGCAGAGCATTAATCCATTTAAAGACTCACCCTAAATCAGAATCTTCAAACATCAAAATAAGCTAATGAAGCCCTGGCTGGTGGGTCAGTGGATAGGCACCAGCCTGTAAACTCAAGGGTTGTTGGTTTGATTCCTAGTCAGGGTACATGACCAGGTTGCAAGCCAGGTCTCCAGCTAGGTCCATAGCAGGAGGCAGGTGAAAGGCAACCATACACTGATGTCTCTCTCCCTCTCTGCCTCTCTCCTTTCCCCTCTCTCTGAAAGTAATAAATACAATCTTTAAAAAAAAAAAAAAAAAAAAAAAAAAAAAAAAAAAAAAAAAAAAAAAAAAAAAAAAAGGCTAATGAATAAGCAACACATAGTTGCTTCATTTTGTAAAATGCTTAAAATTAAACAAAATAATTCAGAGAACTGATACTATAATTTCTTGAAGATTCACCTTTTTCTTTATGTATTAAAGCCTTTGAGAATTCTTATAGCAAAACAGATTTAAAAAAAATGCCTGTTAACCTAATAATTCACATTCCTTAAACTTATTTGAGCATGGTGTCTTTTAGTCATAGAATATGTGTATTACACACTGAATATTTTCCTCAGGTCATAAGTTGAGAACTGTTGGGTTGAGCTTCTTCTCCAGATCTTTTATCTATGTCCTCTTCCAGCCTTCTAAAAATATACCTTAAGATGGCAACCTGGAGTTAGAAACTAAACAGCCACATTTTTTCCCTTTCAACAAGAATTATATGTAGTACCAGCATCCTTTTGAATTCACTCACAAAACTTACATCCTGGGTCAGAGTATAAAAAATAAGAGATCAGTGAAAGTTAAGGAACTTCTGAAGTTGTGATGGTAAAGGAATTCTGAGAAGAGGTCAAGAGACAAAAACACAATGATCAGATATCATGGTGAGTAAATGGCATCCATTTCCAGGACAATGTAGGAGATGAGGGCCCACAAACACATGTGCATGTTCCTTAGCTGCATCATGGTTGTCTCAAGTCCAGGCCCACATGCATTGCCACTAGAACACACTCCTCCTCCTGCTCTTTCTGGCTGCTTCTAGTCTTCCAAGAATCGCCTGTTTAAGAGCCCTTCATCTTGAAAGACTTTCTTTGATATCCCTTTTGACCTCTGTCTCCACCAACTAAATTAGGGATCACTGCGATAGGCTTCCTCATACCTTTTAAGTGTGACTTTCAGGTGCAGCACCTCAGTCTTTAACCATGTAGCCTCTTGGTGTACTTGTGGTTCTGTCTGTCATGTTTTCCCTTATATGGACACTAATCATATTGAATTGTAACCCACTCTAAAATCTTCATCTTAACTTGATTACATCTTCTAAGACCCTATTTCCAAACCAAGTCATAATGCACAAGTACTGGTTGTTAGAACTTTAACATGTCTGTGGGGCCACAATTCAACCTATTAGAGTAGAGTTCATGTTCACCTGATGCATCCATAGCCTCCTGTTATGAATGTTAAGACACATCTATTAGTGGGTACTTTCCCTCTTTCTGCAGACAGACAGACAAGTGTGTGTGTGTATGCGTGTGTGTGTGTGTGTGTGTGTGTGTAATAAATAGGTCAACATTTGAGAGAAGACCTTATGTGTTTTCTAATTAATTGTTCTACTGTTGTCCTGGAGGGTTGGGTTGGTTTGGGAGAAAAAGAGCAATGGCTGGAAAGATAATAAGGAAAAATGTAATGCAAATCCCTCATCTTAAGTAAAGTTTATGAGAGATAAATGGATTTTTCTTTTAGAACTCAAAGAGGTGGAAATGCAAAATAAACTTGGATTTAACTTTAACCTGATATAGTAATCTCCTTGGTCAGATGAATCTGCAAAAAGACAAAGGATCAGAAACAACCATGACATTGTTTCTGGAGCAAGAAAATCTTTCTCCTCCTCTGTCTTTTATCACCCTCTTCCACTTTTCTTTCTCTTCGTTTGTCTTCTTTCCAATTGCCCTATAACCCCACCTAAAATTGAAAATTTTTTGTAGGCAATCATTTACCTCTCTTTCTGCTTTTTGGCTTAATAATGGCTTCCAGCCCTGGCTAAGCATTAGAATCATTAGAATCATCTGAAAGATTCTTGAAAATACAAATATGATATTCATACAAATGGATCTTCTGTTTCAATATCTATGATTCTACCACAGACCAGGGTGAGATCTAGGGCTTTCTAATGCAAGAAAGATGCATTTGAGATAGCACTTCCAGTGGTAGCTCCTTCAAGTGTAAGATTCTAAAGGTAAATAATTAACAAAAATGTCTTGAGTATTTTGTTTTCCTTATTTTTTGAGTCGTGGTATCTTTCTTTTTGTAAAATGTATTGTTAGCATTGTATGGTATGACCAGAGTAGTTTACATCACCTCCAACCTACTCTTTTCTAACTCTCTAAATTTCTACTTCTATCTTACCTAACAGATAGACTGAGCCCCCTGTGGGTGGGGACATTTGTTTTATCTCTGTATTCCAATCACATACCCCAGGGCTCAGCACACAGTATGCTCTTAGTGAATTTAATTAAGCAATGAATTGTTTCTACAGTTTTAGTTCTCAGGAAATAACAAAAGTTTCCCTGAGGTCAACATCTCAGATTGACCTCGGCCCTATACCAATCTAAAGTAAGACAGTGGCCAAATTTCTGGCTATATTTCCCATGCCAACTTAAAATTTTCCTTTGATCTTAGCTGCTGATGGAGGAACTATGAGGTAATTGAAAGTCCCTTTTTCCTTTAAGAAAAAAAATATGGGACTAATGCTCAGGAGGGATCCAATGTTCTATTTAACACCTCCTCTGAATTGTCAATTTACTGCTCAGTTTTGTTGTGAATTTCAGAGCTGTGACAGAGCAGGCTCCATCTTTCAGAACTGACTGTTCTCCAAGATCACTTAAAAAGTAGGTTTATTAAAATAAACACATTTAGAATCAAAACAACTTTGGTGTTTCTCTAGATGTTTCCTAGAAAGGAGTGTGGAAAAATAAGTCAACTGCTTAAGGACAATTTTATTATCTCTAATTAGAAGTAGTTTTCTTTCCATGTTATGGTGACCTTTATTGAGCAGAGGTGGGACCGAAGTCATTCCTCATGCTTTCCAGGTCTCATGGAGTCTTGCGCTTTTGTTTCCTGACTTGAGGCTGATGTCATCAGTGCCCTTCACAACACATTTTCCGGTACCTTTTCACTGTCACAAACTCAATCAGTACTGCAGAATTGTTTGTTTATACCGGCTGTAAGTTTTCCATAAATTTGTATTTAAATGAAAGAAACTTTTAAAACAGTTTCATTGAATTTATAGGGTGGAAATAAGAGCCAAAGATCTAGGAAGGGAGGATGACAGAAAGAAAAGGCATAGATTTGATGATCACAGGACTTGTCCTTGCGTCATATGAATTATGTGACTTTTGGAAAGTCACTTCATTTCTTTGAATCTCATCTCCCTTATCTGCACGGCGGAACTACTGAGCACATAGCTTATATGAACTTCGGAGAGTGAAAGAGGGTCAGGTACAAACAGCACTTGACCCATAACATTTAGTATCCAACAAAATAGAGTTCCTTCTACTTCCCATGATTCTTTTCATTACAAAATTAAAATAGCAACCATAACAATCTTTCTCCTCTGTCAAATATTAGCCTTATTAACTAACTAACCTTTGCCCTCTGTTTCATCTACATTCTGGTGGTAATTTTTGTGGAAAAGTAACAACCAATATCAATGAAACAAACATCCAGATAAATGACGTAAAGCCTAATTTTACCTCAATTACATTATGGAAAATATAATTTATGCATTAATGTTTTTGGTGTATTTCCTATATGCCAAGGACCAGGCTTATTGCAATGAATTCTTAATTCCTCTCCTCAAAATGTGGCCTGGTATGGAGGCTAGACATCCTCACAGAAAGTTCCATTACGAAGCTGGTGTTGATACACAGCATCAGAGAGGCAGCTATGTGACCATTCAAGGAGGGAGAACTTCCTTCCATCTTGGAAGAACAGAAAAGATTTCTAGAGGCAAGAAGCATATTAGCCATTGCAAAAAAGATTAATAGGATTTGGAAATGGAGAAACCAGAAAGGAAAGCATCTCAGTGGAAATAGTAACCTGAGTAAAATCACTGAGTGGAAAAAGCAATAGTGCATTTGGAGAAGTGAGAATTCAGTTTTGTTGGAGCAAGTGGTTCATTACAAGAGGGAAAAGGATTAGTTTCATGACTGTGTTGGAAAATTAAAATACTATGATTATACAATTTACAAATCCTGTGGGGATTGGCTATGGGAGTGGGAGTAAGGAAAGGGCAGGGGAGTATAATGGGTGGGGAGGAATGGGACAATAAAAAGAAATGTTAAAAAAAATTAATTAATTTTAAAAATATTTCTGGTTAAAAAAAGAAAGAAATAAATCCTGGTAGGTATTTAAATTGGCCTTAAATACTTTGAAGCTGAAAATGTCTCACTATGTAGGGAAAAAATTAATTATGGCTTATGGATGACTCCTTTTTTACTGGATTCTACAGTTAAAACCTGGATTGATCTATATCGATAGTGACCTCAAACAACTGGACTGAGGGCACCATGATCAGGGTCAGAAACATCCTTTGCACATTTCCAGAGCTACTACATCAACAATGATCAAATGAGAAAACATGTTCCTCACTAAATCAGTTATATAATTCTTTATTTGAAACCAGATTGTCAAGAACATGCTCTTGTCTTGATGTAGCTGCCCATAAAAAAATTGGTCAGTATCAGAGTCCCACCTGAAATGCCACTTCTTCCTTTAAGCCTTTTTACCTCTTAATGTTGCCCCAAAGTTTTGTTCTTTTCTCTTTACCTATGTGGACTCTTCTGGTGATTCTATTAGCCTCGTGCCCTTAAATATCATCCACTTTGGACAGTGACTCCTAAGTATCATTCCCACTCTAAACCTATTTGCTAAACTGCCAATGTTACCCTCAGTCAGTCAACATCACTGTTTGAATGACTAGCAGACATCACAAACTAACATGTTCAAAATGGAATTTCTTTTTACTTCTAGATTTTAAATATTTAGTTATTTATTTAGACAGAGGGGAGGGGAAGGAAAAAGGGAGGGAGGGAAACATTGACGTGTGAGAGAAACACTGGTCATTGCCTTCTTGGATGCTCCCTAATCAGGGATTGAACCACAACCCAGGCATGTGTCCTGATCTGACAAGTTACTCTGGCTTTGCAGGGTGATTCCCAATTAATTGAGCCCATTGGTCAAAACCAAAACTGAACTTCCACTCTTTTACGCCAAAGCTACTCAACCATCAGCCTTTTCAATTTCCATTCATGCCAACTTCATTATTTCAATTTCCCTAGCCAAAAAAACTTGGAGTAATTCTTGGCCCCTACTTTTTCATACCATCTTTTCATTCAACTGACCAGGAAATTCTGTAATCTTTATATTAAGAAATATGAAATGTTTCTAATTTTTATCATCTCAATAGGCCAATCATCATTTTTTCACATATATTATAAAAAATGGCCTTCTAAATGGTACTCCTACTTCTATATTTGACTCTATTCACAAGCCCCAGTCTAATCTCAGCATAGCAACTGGCTTAATCCTTTTAATGTGAAAGTCAAAACATACCAGTCCTCTGCTCAAATCCTGCCATTAGATCACCATTTCATTCAGAGGAAGAGTCAATGAATGACATCACAATGGTCAAGGATATCTGTGTAAACTGAACATTCTATTCATATCCCAATACCTCTCCAATCCCAGTTCCCATTAATCTCTCTTTTGAAGGATAATAGCTACCCTGCCATTTCTCCACCAGAACTCATTCTCATCATGTGACCTACCTAGTGGTGTTTTCCTCCACTTAAAATCCTCCAGATTATGTTCATGATCTACTCCTTCATCTACTTTGTTTTTCTCAAATGATACCTTCTTGATATGACCTATTGTGATCCTCCTATTTGAAATTTCAACTACGTGTATAGCATTCCCAAACCCTCTTACACTAAGCATGTTTCTTCCTTACCTAGTTATTCATAATGTTTATTACATACTTTCTATCTTTCTGTGCTGTAATATAAGCCCTTTGAAGGATATTTATGTTTTGTTTTGTTTTGTTTTTAGTGTCTAAAACAATGTCTGACACTGGGTACTCAAACAATAGTTAATAAATGAAATTAAGTAAAAGATATATTTTTTTTTACTGCCCTTTCTACCTACACTTTCATTTTACCTAGTCTTTGGTACATGTAGTTTCTAGCAGAATTCTTTACATGTGGAGGTGCTCAGAAAATGTGCCATCAATTCAATTGTGTTCCACAATTTAATGAATTCTTTTAGAATCATGGAGTTGGCACATTAGTAAGTCAGGAATCAAAACAAAGCACTATTTACTTATCTATTGGTAGCAGTGGTAAAAATTATGTTGTCTTTAAATATTTTTTCTCCTGTTAGCAGCAGAATCTAAAACTTGAATTAACAGGACTAGTGACTTTTAAACTGTTTTCCAAATCCTTCTTGAGATTCTGAGGATATGTGACAAAGATTGCTGAAGATATAAAAGCCTTGAGTCACTTTCACCCTAATCTATTTGATTTCTCTGAGTTTCTTTTCACTACGCCACCTTCACTTTCCATATTGAGCTTTGGAATAAGATTTTGTTGGAATAAAGAATAGCAGGGCAAAGAAAAAAATAAAGAAGACAACTGAATTAGGTCATTTTCTTGATTCTGCTTATTTTGATTGGTATAGGTACCATTCTTTCTTTCAATCTTTACCAACTCTGGAGCTATAGAGAGTCTTAGTGAATCTCAAATATATGAGATATTTTCATTCTTTCCTAAACTGGCACTTCCAATTTTTTTAAAGTGAGACAAATGAGTTTTTTCTTAACTTACATCGAATTAACAGTTTTACTTTATTTAGGTATTTTGCCACCCTGACTTCCCATTATAAACTGAATTGCTGACTGATAATTGCTACAATTCATGTCCAGGAAAATTTGTGTTTGCTATTAAATAAAACCAAAAGAGAAGGAAGAAAGAAGAGTCAAAATGACAGAACTTATCATGTCATAATATGTCATGCTGTCAGAATCTTTAATTTGATGTCTGAAAAAAAAATCCCCCACCTACAACTATGCTACAACCAGCAATTTTGAGTCATCCAGGAATATTTGACATCTACTCCTATTCCATTACCTTGCTTGGTGCTTTTCATTTTCATTTATTTTTAGTTTTTTCCTTCTTTGGCTTGTTATTATAGTCGACAAAAGTGTATCAATGTATATTGTGCTCTTTCTTACTTGTCTGATCCCTAGTTTTCTAGGCAAAAGAAAATGGAAAAATTTCAAATTCCCTTTCTGCTTCTCCTCTCTCCTCTGCTTGGAATAAGTGGGCACTTAGTATCTGTATATAATTTAATCCTTTCAGCAACCTGAAATTAAAAGATACTTTTAAATTTTCAACCACTGGTAAGAATGCAGATCTTATCAGCCAAGTGTAATAAATATTTTGAATCATTCAACTCCCTAGGCCAGTGACTTTTAATTCTGCCTACACATTAGAATTGCATATTAAGATATTTTAAATACTAATGCTTAGGCTCCAGTCAGACCAATTAAATCAGAGTCTTTTGGAGGGAGGCTTAAGCATTGGTGTTTTCACAGTGCCCTGGATCATGTTGATGCATGGCCAGTGTTGAAAATCACTTTTTAGCAGCACTAAACTACTAAAAAGTGGACTAAGTATTTATTTTAGATTTGGTTATCAATGTATAATACTTGAATACACTAAATGCAATAGGACTGAATTTGTTCCTGCTTTTGCTCTGACCTAGAGCGGAACCAGGGTTGGATTTGCTGCCAACTTGATAAAACTTAAGTTTCAGGGTCTCAACTTGCTCCTGCCCCTGAATGAGCTGGGAGTGGCTAAGAGTTGTGCAGTGTTTAAGTAGGTAAGTCTGGTAACAAACAGGAAGCATCTCTGTCTAAGAATTATTTGCAAATTGCCTAAAGAGGTCTTAGGCAAAGACACTTGACTCATTTAGTCTACAGTAATTTATTGACGTATTTTTTATTTTACATGGACCATCATTTGCAAACATAGGATGTAAAGTCTATTGACATTTATTTAATGGATTAATACTGTCAAGGTAAGCATCTCTGGAATTCTCTTGGCCTTTCCCTCATGGTTGGAATATGGCCACTGAAGCACCAGGCATCACATTTACATTCAAAGTCAGAATGGGGAAGGTAGAGCTGCATCGTTGTGCTTTTCCCCATCATCAGAAAAATTGTTTTCCCGAAGTACAAATGCCAACTGCATTCAATTTACAGCAGCTTTGTCCCACGATTACTTTTACCTACAAAGCAGATTATCTGTCTGAGTAATTAATGATTGAATTGGAGAAGGGAAACTATTTTAGGTGATTATAAAGATTTAGTCCTATTTTAATTCTAAGTAAAACTCAAATAAATATTGCCATCTCCCCTTTGCAGGTGAACAAAATTAATTTCTAAGGAGTTATGTAACTCTCTCAGGAACATACGTAGCCAAGCAGGATTCAAACTCTTATCCCTGTGACAGCAAAGCCCAAATATTATACATTGCATTGTTTATTCTTTTCAGCTTTGCAGAAATGTGATGTATAATGTATTAATTAGAAGGTATAACTACCATATTATTAAGATGTTTAATATCAAATAGATAATAGTCGGCATAACAACTCAAGGGGCTGTCTATATCTGCATGTAATCAGCTCATTAAACAAGAAGAAAAGGATCTTCAAGATCTTCAAGACACTGAGGGGTTTGACTTGCTAGTGAGAAAAGTGGCATTAGCTTTTGTTGGTCTCACAGGGACAGACTGGCCAGACAGGCCCCACACTGAGGGGCTCTCTAGTATAACCACCCAGCTATCTCTTTCCTAGAATCACAATGAACGAATTCCTTATGAACTGGTTAACTTTAAAAATACTTTTATAACAAATGTAACCTGCAGATGTGTTTATTTCATTCAATAAATCCAAGACTCGCTGGTGAAAAAAATTGTAAATTATTTCATTGCTATCTTAGTCAAATATCATCAAAAATATCAGTTAAAGGAGTGAGAGCTTCCCCCAAGTCTCATAATGGCTTATCTCTATTTTCCCTAGTGACATTGTATTCCAATCACTCTCCATTTGAAATCCTGTGATCCTAATTCTATAATTATTAGCCTGAAACTTCTTGTAAGCTTATAATATCTTGATGATTTTCACCATAAATTAAACTATACAATTTTAAATTAATAAGCCTTCAACAGTGTTATCAAATTATATATCTCTGAAATGAAATGGATATGAAAAGAAAGGGATATGAAAATACATGAACTCAGCACAAATCAATAGCACACTGAGTTTTCTCCTTATTCTGTAACTATATAGTATAAGCAACTCAGTAACTTTGCACACCAACTTCAATAATTTTATAGAGCATGGACTGTTCTAAGACTTTGTAGGAAAATGAGTCAACACTAATGATTTAGTGAATTAGTCTCCATTGTCACATCTTCTAATTGGTGGATGTCAGACAAAAATAAAGCAAATTCAAATCACCTTGTTGATTTTTAATTAAACCCACATACCTACTATTTGAGTTAACTGAAAATGATAAATGACAACCTAATATCAGCTTCACACAAAAAGACACATACTCATATTCTTTTCAGAAGATCATATAAGTGCATATTGTTACTGTGTTCCATGTTATTAATAAAAGGGGTTTAGAGACCAAAGAAAAACTAGAATAAACTTGCCAATAGTTTCCAAAAATTTAAAACTGTAATTCTCGTGTAACTATAAAATAGACACATATTAAAAATGTGTGGAGCCCTGGCTGGTGGTATAGGCGCTGGCCTGCAAACCCAAAGGTTGTTGGTTGGTTTGATTTCCTGTCAGGGCACATAACCAGGTTTGTGGCTGGAGACAGGTGAAAGGCAACCACCCATACATTGATGTGTCTCTCCCTCTCTGTCTCCCTCCCTTACCCTCTCTCTAAATATATAATTGCTGGTAAAAATGTGAAGCAGTAGGAACTCTTGCTTATTATAATTAGGAAGGCAAATGGTATAACCTTTCTGGAATACGGTTTGGCAGTTTCTTACAAAACTATTTATAGTCTTACTATACCACCAGCAAGTGTGCCCTTAGGTACCAATCCAATTATTTTAAAATCTTTATCTACACAAAAGCTTGCATGAAAATGTTTATAGTAGTTTTATTAACAACTGCCAAAAAAGCAGAGGCATGCAAGACCTTCTTCAATAGATGAATGAATAAACACATTGTGGGACAGCCACAGGACAGAAGACTACCCATTAATAAATAGAAATGAGTTACTAAGCCATGCAAAACATAGGTGAATCTTAAATGCAATATATATGCTAACTGAAATAAGACATTCTGAAAAGGTACATACTGACCCAACATTCTGGGAAAAGCAAAACTATAGAGGTGATAAATAGACCAGTAGTTGTCAAGAGGTCAAGGTGATACGCTTGTAAGGGACTACTAAATAGTGGAACAGGGGACATTTTTCGCATTGTAAAACTATTCTGCATATTGTGATGGTGGATATAATACAATGTGCATTTGTCAAAACTGATAAAACCTTACCAATACAATGAACTTTAATGTATACATATTAAAAAGAAATATTTAGAAGGCTAAGGGATCCTGGGATGAAATGCAGGCTGTAACCTAACTGTTACAAATGTATGAAATGACCTCCCAGGTAGAAGTGAGGGTAAAAGGTGTTGAACTAAGTTTGAAAATGATTGAAGTCTGCGATGCTCAAGGCAGAAGCCCCTGTGCATATACTCTGTACCAGCGATATTCAACCTTCTTCATTTCATGGCACACAGAAAATACTACAATTCTGTGGCACACCAAAACGTATAATTTTTTACTGACAAAAATAGGCATAACTTTGATTAATTCACACCAGATGGCTATTGTGTTGACTGTTGTCTTTTTTTTTTTTTGAAAAAGAGGTATGACCCCTGACTCAATAGTCAGGTATTGCATCTTTTAAAATTCTTGCAGCACAATGGTTGAAAATCGCTGCTCTATACTGTAGATGACAATGTTGTTTCCCATAAGGCTACAGGCTAATTCTGAAATGACTATGTATGTATGTATAGTAGAATTAAAAAATAAATAGTCAATGGTGGAGGAAGTTTTCCCAGTGTTGAAATGGGATCTAAGAAAGTTTTTGATAGGGGTAATATTTTATTTCATCCCTACAGGACATATATGTAGAGTTCCAGCAACAAGAAAAAGAAGAAAGAACATTTAATGAGAGGGAACCACATTAGTCAACTGTCCTCAAACTTAGAAAAATTATTTAGTATCCTTAAGGGTTTTTAAATATTATATGTATATAATATTTATTAATATTCCTATGTTATAAATTAAAACTGATAAAATATAAATTCTTTATAAATTTATTTCTATTTTTAAAGAATTTATTTATCATTATTTTTAGAGAGGAAGGGAGGGAGGCAAAGAAGGAGAGAGACATCAATGTATGATTGCCTTTCACCTGCCACCAGCCACAGACCTGGCTGGAGACTTGGCTTACAACCTGGTTATGTGCCCTGACTGGGGAATCGAACCAGCCACCTTTGAGTTCACAGGCTGGTGCCTTTCCACTAAGCCACCAGCCAGGGCTCACAAATTTATTTTTTTAAATAAAATAAACTTCTTATATGTCTCTGGAAACTCCACTTCACACTCATGTGAGAGGGTGATTTTAAAAGGCAAGTCATATCTAAATATTATTATATATATGGTTTTAACCTTGAAGACCTTGCAGAAAATACCTTGGGTATGTCCAACAGTTGCTAGATCACACTTGAGAAGCCCTGGCTTAAGCAGAGGTACAGAGGAGAGACACCCAGAAATGAAGGGAAAGAAGGCATAGGTTAGCAATGATAGAATCTTATTTTAATGGTACAATGACATGTAGCTACATTAAGAATTAAGTGAAAATTAACTGGTCAGATATTGGAGATGTTTACATTTTACACAGTGCCATTTGATTGGTTAATTGGTTTATTTGCTAGCAAACATGGACAGCAGGGTTTTGAGCAGAAGAGTGACAGTCTTTAACTTTTTGTTTAAAGAAACAAAGTCTAATAATAATGTAAGGTACAATTTTGAGGTTAAAAGATTGCAATTCTGAGGTCGTCACCTCTCAGGTGATTTTAACAGTTCAGCTGAAGCATGGTGGAGCCTAGTAAGAAATTTTAAAGGGTGGTAAATTTCATAGATAATATACAGAGCCCTAGGGGGCTATTCATATGTGGTTGAAAGAAAGAGAGAGAAGAATTTGAGGCCTCAGTTTGAAAGAGATCCATATAATGCTATATTTATGTTTTGTCTGCCTACGTCTTACAGAGAAAACTTTTCGTAGACTTTCTAAGACAGTAATATGTTATTTTATAGAAGATTAAAGTCTTAGTATTGGCATTCCCCTTAGGAAGATAGCCAAATATCTTTAATACACCCATTGGATTTGGGGCTGGGACTATGCAAAGGGAGCTCTTGGGACACTCTATCTGGATTCGGTGCTAGTTTGTTAAAACATTGGGTTCACTGTGTTAAGTACACATGGATTCTTATAACCTTTCTTAATTAAGATGGTGTTTTGTTTTGCTGAGTGGTTACAAAGATAAATTCAAAGCTGAATTTCTGACCATAGAAACAATTGAAAAGATAATGTCATGCGCTAAATTGTGCACCCTGAAAATATCTGTGTTGAATCCCAACTTCCAGCACCTAAGAATGCCATAGTGTTTGGAAATAGACCCTTAAAACAGGTAATTACATGTAAATGAGGTCCTATGGAAGGGACCTAATATACATAACTGAATTTGGAAATGAGTCCTTCAAAGAGGTAATTTGTAATAATTGAAATAAGGTCAATTGGGTTGGGCCCTTATTCAGTATGACTGGAGTCCTCATAAGAAGAGAGACAGCAGAAGGACAGGCAGAGGGGAAAGGCCATGTGAGGACACAGCAAGGAGTCAACAATCTGCAAGCCATAAAGAGAAGGCACAGGAGGACCCACGCCTGTTGAACATCTCAGTCTTGAACTTCCAGCTTCCAAGACTGTGAGAAAATAAAGTGCTGTTTTTTGAGTTTCTCAGTCTACATTATTTTGAATAGTGACCCTAGAAAACATGCCCATGGTGAGGGAGAAAGGGATAAGGAATACAAATGCTTGCAAAATGGAAAGAAATATGGGAGAATTAACACATACATCTAAAAGGGATTTTGTTTACTTTGCCCTGAGGCAAGCAAAGCCTTTTCCTTACCTCCCCTGGAATCTTTAATAAAAGCATTTGGAAACTGACTTATTTTTTACATTTTGGCAGACAAGACAAAGCTTCAAGGCAGGTTTGAGTGCAATAAATTTTGCTCATGAAGACATAGCACATCTGTGTTAAATGAACTAGATTTATTCCAACTAGGGAGAATTTTTATTGTAAGAACAGAAGTAGCTGTTTATAATTCACAATAACCAAGATACGAAGACAATCTACATGTATCAACAGATAAACAAAGAAGATGTGGTATACATAGACAATGACATACTACTACTCAGCCATGAGAAAAAAACATTCTGCTGTTTGTGACAACAGAGATGGGCCTTGAGGGCATTATGCTAAGTGAAACAAATGGGGCAGAGAAAGATTATTACTGCACAGTATCACACATGGATTCTAAAATTTTAAAAAGAGTCAAATTCATGGAAACAGAGAGTAGAAAAGTGGGCTGGGAATGAAAGAAAAAGGTAGATATTGATGAAAAGGTACCCACTCTGTATTGTAACATAAGGTCCAAGGGTCTAATGTAAAATATGATTACTATAGTTGATAACACTGTATTGTGTAATTGAAATTTGCTAAGAGAGTAGAACTTAAATGTTCTCACCAAAAACAAAGAAAAAAAAGATAAAATGTGACATGGTGAATTTGCTAATTAACTGGATGGTGGGAATCTTCACACTATATACACACACACACACACACACACACACACACATACACATATATATACATATATATATATGTATACACACACACACATATGTATAATCACCATGATGTACACTTTCAATGTGTTATGATTTTATTTGTCAGCTTTACCTCAATAAAGCTAAAGAAAAAGACATTGTTGTTTATAATTGAATGAAAAATCAGAAGAGTAATAGAAAATGCAAGAAAAGCTCATTTTTTGAGCAAAAAGTCTAGAAACTAAATCACAATAGTTGCAAGAGGAAACACGGTAGGCTAAGCCAGCTCAGAAAGACCAGTCCAAATACAAGAATTGGTGGGAATGACAAAAAACACTGAGCTCACTTTCCTTGGGGATTACTCTTTATTTACTCAGCAAGCAACAAAACAGAGATATGCACAATGAAGGTCATATAATACACATAAATACAGCTCCATGTTGCCTCTCTAGCTCTTAACAAATATGCTTTTAATATTCAGAGGTTTCCAAATACAGACTTTCTCTCAGTGAGGTGGCTACCAGTCAGAGGAACCCAAAGAGTGAGATTGCTTTTCTTCCCCATTTTCACCTGTCAGGGTGTATGTGTGAACCTTCCAGAGCAGTAAGGGTGACCTATCAGCTCTCAAGTGCATGTCTTATTAGCATGTTACTTCTTACCAAACCATTGGGCCAATTTGAAATTTCAGTGAAGCCAGCAGGGCAGTTCCGTGAGTCACACATTGCAAATGCTTTTGGACTGTATCCATTGTTCAGTATAAACCACAGTGACAAATAGCCAACAGATGATCATTTACGGGAGTCATGAATCTTCTTAAATTTTAGATCGAGTTTAGGCCCATGCTTTCACTGTAATGAAAGCAAAAGTACAGCCAGCATTGCAGTCAATGATTCCATTCCTTTCCTCTCAGATTCCTTAATGTAGAATTGAATTTCCATGTCCCACTGAGGTTGAATAGGGCTGCAGGACTTGCTTTAGCCAAGAAAATGTAAGCAAAAGAGATGTGCCATTAGACTTGGAGTATTTTAAAAGCCAGTAGATAATTTTCCTTGCTGTCTCTTTTCCACCGCTGTGGTTATGAAAAACTCTGAAAACTGTAGCTACTCTGATAGCCTGCAAGAAGATGTTGAATAGAAGCCCTAGTTAAAAACTGACAAGACATAAAGCATGTGCAATGAATAAACCTTTGTTGTTCAAAGCCACTGAAACTTGTTGCTGTGGCATAATGTAGCCTGGTTAATGGAACCAGGTTGTTCAAGAGATAAATGAATACTCTGATTGTTAGAGAGATAAACTACCTCTCTGCTGTTTAAAAAGAAAAACAACAAGTTAATCTCTAACAATATAGGCCTTTTTGTAACCACTATTTTCATGTAATGCAAGAGTTCATCTTTTCTGATTGTAATGGGAAACACATTAATCAAGCATCTGACATTGCCTTCTCAAGATCTTGCTCTATAACTTGTATGTATACTATTATTTCTATTTTACAGATATTAGAACTAAAGATTAAGAGATTAGCAAATTATACAGATTGTGAAACTGTTACTGTCAGTGTTTAACTAATTATGAACAAGAAAATGGGAGCAAAAGAAACTAGACATTGAATCGATTTATTTATTTAAAATATTTTATTTGTTATTTCCAGAAAGAGGGGAAGAGAGAAAGGCAGAGAGAGAGAGAAACATCAGTGTGTGGTTGCCTTTCACTTGTCTCCAGCTATGGACCAGGCTGCAGACCTGGCTTTCAATCTGGTTATGTGCTCTGGCTGGGGAATCAAACCAGCGACCTTTGGGTTTACAGGTGGGCACCTTATCCAGTGAGCCATCAGCCAGGGCCTTAGACATTGAATTTAATAAACTGGGGAGCATGAGCCTGTTTGCTTCTCCAGGAAGCTACATCCTCACACCCCAGAGGATCATAGCATTGCTCCATCAGGAGGACTAACACTCCGCTCCCTTCTGGTACCAGTTGTTGGGAAATGCACAGGGAGATGATGAACCATAGAGGCCTAACTAGGGGATGAACCTACGAAAAGCTTGCAAAATCCTGGGAACTTGATTGGCCATTTTGAAAAGGCTTCTGGTCCTTTACATGCCTGAGATATAGAATCCCTAGAGAACAAAGAAGCCCCCTGCCCCTCACCCTCTTACCTAATGACCTACACTTGCAGTGTGCACACACCTGTTCTCTCTATGACCATATGGCCACAACAGCCATGTGACCCATGGCCATGTGGACCACACACATGGGCTTCAGGTGGGCGCTTGCATACCTCAGCACAGCAATGGGAACTAGCTGGGTACTAAACTGGACTGAGCTTTCATTTGGAGCAGAAACCCTGGATACTGGCTTTTGCGTTGGCCCTGCTGAAGACAAGATTGGCCTTTTTCCATGGTGAGGCGAACAGAGATGAGATAGTGGGAAGATGGGAGGAGAACCCTTTCTATTTTACCACAGAACCTCATCCTCCTGTGTGAGTCACAGGAAATTCTTTTCCTTGTGATACCACAAGAACTCTTTTTCCCACTGATAACACAGCCCATGCATAATAAACTCCCAAGCCAAGTTCTGACCTTGATGTATACAGGCTCTTTCCACATGCTACAATTTATTTCCTTAATCTAAAAATAGAGAATGAATTATTGTCATCAAAGACAACTCACTTATTCATTTTATTCTCTTTAAAAGGACTTAGAACCTCATTGACACAATTCTCCATGTTTTTGGAAACAGTTTTTAAATGAAGGTGGTCTTTTCTTCTATGTTCTGAAAATGACTTCCTCTTTAGATTCATCTTCCCTAGAACACTGAGTTCCTACAAATAGGAGATTCAGGAAAGCTCCACGAGACACTGGTCCTCTTGCCTAATGGAAAAGACACTGTAAGAAACTAAAAAGAAAAAAGAGGTACAGGGCCATTTTCATATGTTACTTAACAAGACAGACTTCACCTTTTCAAAGAAATATTTGGAGACAATTATAATGATGCCACTTTCCTAGCCTTTTCTCCAGTATAAAAAAACCCATGGATGTTTGAATTTAAAAACTGAAAAATAAGAAACAACTATGCATAAATTTTACTTTTATCAGTTTCTTTGGATAGGTGATTTGAACAAGTCAAATAATCTCTGATTACATTTCCTATTGATACACAATCAAGAAAATGATACCTTTCTAACATGATTGTAGCAAAGATGTGTGTGTGTGTGTTTTATTACATAGAATAACTAGCACAATGCTTGCTATAATGGTGATTACATTGTCGTTTCTCCAGATCCTTCAGCTAAAAGAATCTCATTACCTACCCTCAAAAGCTCCAGTTAAACAAAACTTTTTAACATGAAGATCTCAATATATGCTTTGTTTCATTTGGAGCAGACAGCTGCAAGTAGCTTCATCCATTTAACTGATTAAATATATCAGAGGGGTTTCTGTGATTAATTTGACTATGACAATCATTATCCACCTTCAAAGTGGCCACAATAGCCAGACTGTATACATTATGTTCCAGTTATTTCAAAAATCTAGAGAAGCCTTAGCTAATTATTTCATAAATCTAGAGGAGCCTTTGCTAAAAGAATGTGAGCCCTGTATTTATCTTCAACTTCAGGTACGAGAGCCCTGGGCAATGATCACAGAAAAAGCAGACACAGCGGAAAGCTCTCACAAGCTCCCAACCCTGGAGTCACATAGTCCTAGGAAAACAGCTAACTCATTTACACTAAGAGGTTAGATAGGGAGTGACTTTACTTTTTAATAACCTTTATGTGTACATTCTAATTACAAAGGTAGTAATTTGAGGTGTACATCATTTTCAATTTAGAAGACACAGAACACTGAAAGTAGAATAAGAAATCACATCATCCCATGGTTCAAATGCAACCTTTGTCTCTGATAACTATTTTTTATCAAATGAACTTGACTCTGGCTGCTAACGCATTCATATTTATAGTTAGTTATATTTGCGGAATTTTTAAAGAAATATTAAACCAGCAAATAAAGTGGAATGCTATTATTGATTTGTAACACTAAGCTTTTTGACTGAATATCTCATGGATACATTGCCACAATTTTTAATGGATCATTGTACTTTTATGTTATAACTGGTTCTGAAGATTTAATTTTTAAATTTTTTCCTGTTTTTCTAAACGTTGCCCAATGAATCTGTTTATGTATGTGTACAATTTATTTAGCAAAACTCTAGCATTGGAGGACCTTATTCAAAAGGTTTAAGCCATTTTAAGGCTTTTAGACTTCAGGTCAAACTGTCCTCTAGAAATAGTGGGTCAGGAGAAACAGATATAAGCTTCTGATTAGCATCTGAAGTAAGGTTTTTTGAGACTGCTCTTGACCTGAGGGATTTGACGCTGCTTCTACGTAAATAGTGTTAGAAATGAGGTAGTGAAATAGAATTCCCAGCTGGTGTCTGAGAAAGTGTTAGTGAGGAAAACCTCCCCATTTGGTGACCAGCGTGCTCAGGGAAGTGTTGGAAATGGAGTACTGTACTGTGGTTTGTGAACAAAAATTAAAAGGTTTATTCTTTACAATAGAATACATAGTATTTCTTTTCTTTTCTCTATTGATCTCTTATCTATACCTCTTTGGATTACTCCTAGTGGTAGCATTCTGGTTAAAATTAGCACTATCCATGCTAAATGTGTGTATTAGGGTCCACATTTTACCAGGTTACATTACCCTTCACTGCTCACGGTTATCATTTCACAATGCTTTTTTCCTACTTCCCCCCACTTTTCTTATTACAGTGTACATGTTAAAAGTCTCCGCTTATGACATGTAATAGCTTACAATATTATTATTTAATTTACCGACATCTTTTCCCTTGTGCCATTATTGGCATGCCTTACACATTGCTAACCCTACATTACAAATTGTTTCATTTTTGCTTTTACAGGCACTTTCTTGTAAGAGAATTGTGAAAAGGAACAAATGCATTTATCTCTTCGTTTATCCAAGTAGGTATTATTTGCAGAGCTCTTCATTATTCCCAAGTTTCTATCTGGCTTTTTTTCCCCCTACAGGCCTAGTCGATGTTTTTGAAATTCTTGTAGTTCAGTATAGCCAAGACCAGATTTTCTCAGATTTGATTTGTCTGTAAATGTTTTTAATTGACTCTTGTTTCTGAAAGATATTTTTGCTAAATAATGAATTCTGGGTTGACACACTTCTCTTTCCCATTAGCACCTGAGAGAGATCATTTCATTGTCTCCTGCCTTTGATTATTTTCTGAGAATTTAGATGTTATCAGTTTATTTCCCCTCAGTTTTGTGTTCTTTTCCCCTCTTTTCTCTAAGTTCAAGCTGTAAGCTTCATTTTAGCTTGTGGGAATTTGATCATGGCTCTGCTGGAATTGCTGCACTGGAGCTATGAGATCTTCTTGAGGTCAAGGCAAGCTGTGGGCTCCTTGAGAAGTTCCTTTCTCTTAGGGATAATGAGCCTGTGGTGCAAGTTACCCACCACCTGGTAACAGCTGCCTTGTGGAGTCTGTACACACCTGTATTGTTGATTATGGCAAGAACACTAGTTCAGGATCATTGACTGCATCTCAGCCAGGAGCAGAAACCTCTGCACATAAATGTTTTAATGTATTTCCTCCACCTGATTTTCTTACATGAACTTGAATAAAGATGTCATTGTGATACACAGATAATTTTGACTTTATTCATACCAAACACTAGAAGCATTAGCCAACATTGCTTAACAGAATTATTCACCACCTGAAACACTTAACAGAAATAAATAGTGTGATTTGCAATAATTTTCTATAATTATAATCCAGAACTGTAAAAAGCTTTTGTTTTGTAACTAATCCTGTCTTGTGCCACAATTATTATTCTCCCGGAGAATTTTGTGATTTAATCCTTGCTGTCACTCACCCTGAAGCACAATGCATATAGTTGTCTCAGGAAAAGCAACTCAGGTATAGATCAATGCTTATAATCTGTAGCGGTAAGTGTGATACATCATTGGTAATGAAAACTACACCACTGATGAGTAAAAGTAGGTAATTGAAACTGAAGAGATATGTGGCCGATAAATGCTTATTCCTCTCTACTCTTACATTTCAGTGTAATGTATTTTCAACTTTCTCTACTATCTTTTAAATGTACTATCTCCATTAACTTCTGTGGCTTTATTGAGTTAAAAAGAAACTTTAATATGACCTTTCTTTCCAATGATATAGCTTATATTTTTAGGCTCATCTTTTCATTTCAGATATTGGTATTAGTAACAGAATTCAAACGGTGCATAAAATTATATTCCTTAGTGCATTCGATTTGAGGTTTATATTTGAAACCACTATTGTTCTTCTCTGTCCACAAAGTTTTAATATATATGGCATGTCTCTCCCTACCTGAAGTCACATATACCTTATTCTAGAGTTTGAATTCAGTTTCAGTAAAATCTCCAGCCACTCTGAACTGGCAACAACAGGAAATAATACCATAGTAAGCATTTAACAACTGTAGTTCCAGGAGAGAGAGAGAGAGAGAGAGAGAGAGACAGGGACAGGGAGGGAGGGAGGGAGGGGAAGAGAGAGGGAGGGAGGGGAAGAGAGAGAGAGAGAGAGAGAGAGAGAGAGAGAGAGAGAGAGAGAGAGAGAGAGAGAGAGAGAGAACGGGAGGGGAGGGAGAAAGAAAGGAAAAAAAGACCTAAAGACCTGATTCCTGATAGCCAGCACTATCAGGAGATAGTGCTTGGGAAGTGTTGGAAAGTGTTGGGAAGAATTTTACAGGAGTAGCTTCACATCACTGGCCAAAGGACCTGCGTATCATGTCCTGATGGATAACCAGTGTCTCCTTGGGTGCTCCAGCATTCCTCCTGCCAAGCAGCAGATTTGATTATGCTTGATGAGCAGAATTCTTCTGAAAGACATTTGTTCCATTATACATCACTTCAATGGGTCTTCAAAAGAAGTCTTTTCTTTTTTTCCTAATGAATGTTTAAGCAGTCATCTCTGGGTAAAATTCAGAAAATTTCAATTTGCTTCTTCAGCTTTTCTCCAGCTTTATTAAGGCATAGATGACAAAATTATCAGTTATTTCAAGTGTACAAGAATGTGATCTTCATACACATTTTCAAAGGATTTCCCCTATTGAGTTAACACATCTGTCACCTCACATATTTACCTTCTGTGTGTGTGAGAGAGATTAAGTTTTACTCTCTTCACAAACTTCAGTTATGCAATAATACAGTGTTATCAACTATAGCTACCATGTTACACATTAGATCCTCAGACTTATTTATCTTATAACAGAAAGTTTGTACTTTTTTTTTACCAGTTATCTCCCACCCTAGCCCCACTTTTCACTCTTCTACTCTGCATTTGTGAGTTTGTCTTCTTTTATTCCTTCCTTCACTTTTCTTTTTTCTTCTCTCCCCCGACCTTCTCTCTTTTTGATAAGTGATACTTAGAATCAGGCCCTACATATTGTCACAAATAACAGAATTTTCTTTTCATAAAGGGTAAGGTAAAAGAATTCCATTGTGATATACATATCCAATTTTGTAAGTATCACATTATCCTTCATTTATCCATCACCAAACAGTTAAGTTGTCTTTGTATCTGAGGTATTGTGAATATGTTGCTACGAACATGAGAGTGTAGACATCTCTTCAGGATAATGGTTTTGATTTCTTTTGACTACTGGATCATAAGGTAGTTCTATTTTTAATTTCTTAAGGAATCTCCATACTGTTTCATAGTAGCTGTACCAGTTTACATCCAACCAGCAGTACACAAGGATGACCTTTTCTCCACATCCTTGCCATCATTTGTTGTATCTTTTTGATAATTGACATCCTAACAGTTATGAGATGATTTTGATTTGCATTTCCTTGATAATCAGTGATGCTGAGTACCTTTCTATGGATCTAGTAGCCATTTATATATCTTCTTAAAAAAATCTATTCAAATTCTTTGCCCATTTTTAATTGATTTCTCATTTTAGTAGTGAGTTTTATGAATTTTTTTAATTTTGATTATTAACCCCTTATTAGATATATGGTTGGCAATACTTTCTTCCATTCCCTAGGGAGGTTTTTCATTTTGTTTATGGTCTCCTTTGTTATACAAAAACTTGTTAGTTTGAAGTAGTCACACTTGTTTATTTTTCCATTTAGTGCCTTTGTTTTTTATGTCAAATCCAACAAAATCATTGCCAAGGCCAGCGCCAATGAGCTTATTTCTTATTTTTTCCCAGCAATTTTACAGTTTCAGATCTTATTTTCAAATCTTTAGTCTATTTTGAGTTGTTTTTGGGGTATGATGTAAGACAGGGGTCTAGTTTCATTCTTTTGCATGTCACTATTCAGTTTCCACACCATTTATTAAAGAGATTGCTCTTTCTTCACTGTATACTTTTGGCTCATTTGTTCTAAACAGATTGAATATATATGCATGGGTTTATTTCTGGGCTCTCTATTCAGTTCCATTAATCTGTATGTCTGGTTTTTTAATGCCAATAACTTACTGTTTTGATTATGTAATATAATTTGAAATCAGGCACTTTGATGCCTTCAGCTCTTCTTTCTTAAGATTGCTTTGACTAACATTTGGAGTTCTCAGCTCTCACCATAAAGTTTCCATTAAAATTAATTAAACTAATTAAATTAACAAATTAATTCAATTTACTCATTTAGACATTTAAAATATTGATGTCACAATACTGTACAAAATAAGAAAGTAATTGATGAGTTACATATAGCATTCAAAGTTAATTTCATATACTTCATAAGCCTATATTTTAGGTCATAACATCTAAGTGTGATTAAAATTCATTTAGTATTTTACCATAAAAATATGTAATTTTTAACATATTAGTTACCCCAGTTTCTTAAAACCTGTGGGTATAAATGGAACCATATTTGCATTACTAATCCAACTTTCACTAGCTCATGACATTGCTTCCTTACAGAAGTCCTCAGAGCCTGGGAACTATTTTGGGGGGTCCCCAGTGGTTACAAATAGTATCTCACATGTCCTCATGAATGTGAATCTGATCTGCATCTGTGTGACTACCATGTGGTGCTAAAATTCTCCAGATACCATGGTGCCCACCATGCAGAGTTACCACCATCCCTGCTTGGTTCCAGAATGTTTTGAAGGAACAGTGGGCATTCCCTTCACATTGACAGGGAGTCACTGTTTTTGGCAAAGACTATAGCCTCTACCAACCTAATACTGACTTCTCTTTTTGCCTCCATCCAGCTGCACAGATAGCCAACCAAGGTCTACCATAGGTTCCTGGGGGCCACTGGAGGTACTGGAGTAATTACCAGAGGGAAAAAGAGTGTCATTTCTTGTTATACCACAGTACTGTTTGTGGTGCCTTGATACCAAAAGGGTAAATTAGCTTCATTTATTTATTTATTTTTGTTAATGATTCTTTTCCTGGGAACCCAGACAGAAGCTCATGGGAATAGCTGATAGTATCTCCAAGTAGCAGATTTAGAATCACCCCTTTCTTTGTCCCAAAGGCTTTAGTTAGGGTTAAGATTGGGGTATTTGGTGTTTTCTCCATAGGATTAGTTCTCACCAGTTTCACCCCCAAGCCCTCTTTCATACTGACTTTTAATAAGTGCCCCTTCTTAAAATTCTCTTTTCCACTTGATTATAGGCCATAATAATAAACTTAGTTATCACTCTGTAACTATTATCCTATCCTTAGACAGTGAGTGGTTTAAAGATTTCCCCCTGTTGTAATAGACATCTTGGAGCTTAAAGCTCTTTTAAATGTCAAAGGTTATTTATTTAAAATAGAAGATAGATTATTTGGGTAAAGTTTTTGAAAAGTTGTAGGATTCTTAACATGTATTTGAAAGTAGATATTCCTATCTTATTTTTGCCTATAGATAATTAAGAAAGCTATTTCCTCATCAGGTAATATCTGTGGTAGAATAATGTCATTCTTCAAAACACCTTCGTCATTTACTAATAAATATACTAGCTACTGATATGTCACATAGAAACACCAAAACTTTATATTTTTCTTTTAAAAAGTTCACTTCAATCTCCTTGCCAGCAGACTTTTATGATCACAAAGTTTTGCAATTATTCAAGCTTTCAAGTTTGTTCCAAGGTTTGGGGTCAGGTTTTGAAATCTTACACCCATAAATTTTGAGTATATTATGCACATTAAACAGTTTCTCTAGTCTTACAAGTGATATTGGTGGCCTTGATAGTGTCAACTTCCTGACTTATCAGTCACTTATCACTCCCTAGGTTATCACTCACAACCTTGAAAAGTTTCCATGAGCCCATGAAAAACAATGTTAATTTATAATCACCTCTCTTGGCTTTAAACTAACCAATTCTAACTCTTTAACTCAATGAGTTGTACATGCTTTGTCCTTGATACATCATCTATTGACATTTAAAATGAGTTTTCCAGTGTTATTTATAATTTCTGAGTAATTTTGACCCTTTCCTCCACCTTCCTTTTCTCTTCTTTTTCACTTTTTACTAAAAGGAAAAAAGTATGTACAGTAGATAAAGAATGTGCAGACAAAAACATCCCAGACTAACTTGCCAACAGAGTTCTAAGTCACATAAATATAAATGTGTTTAAAATGTGTGACAAAACAATCTAAAAACAGGTCTTATACAGGACTATGCATGTTGAGAATACTTTCGAATCTGTTGGTTTCTAAAAGAAAATGATCATGATCCTCTTAATCATCATCTCAGATATAATAATTGAATGCCTATCATGAACTGGATAATAATTATTCCAAGCACTTTATTAATTGTATTAGTTTCCTAGGGCTGACATAAACAAATTATACAAACTTGGTAAATTAAAACAACTGGAATTTATTTTCTCATAGTTCTGGAGGCTAAAAGTCTGAAAAAGATATTTTAGGATTACAGTCCTTCTCAAGAATATGGCGGAGATTCTGTTCCTTGCTTCTGCCAACTTCTACTAGTTGCTAACTTCTTTGAGCTTGTGGCCAAAAACTCCAATAACTGCCTCAATGGTCATATTGCCTTATCCTCTCTATCTATATCCTCTGTGTGTCTTTTGTAATGACACCTGTCATTGGATTCAGGACCCACCCCTATAATCCAGGGTGAGGTCATCTCACACTGTACATTATTGTACATCTGCAAAGACTCTTTTTTTAAATAAGGTAATATTCACAGGATCTAAAGGTTAAGTCATGGACATAAATTTTTTGGAGGTTCTATTTAAGCAAATATACTTAAACTATTTTTTTTTTAATTTCACAAATGTAGGGATAAACTAAGAATGAGAGGTTAGCAGTTTTCTTAAGGTTGAACAGATCATAAATGGTTGGACTACAGAACTCATCCTATGGCATTTTACTTTGTTTTTATTGAGGTACAATTGATATACAAAAATGGTAAGGGATTAAGAAGCATAAATGGTAGGTACACAATAGACAGGGGCATATTAAAAATAGTAAAGGAAATGGTGAAGCCAAAAAACTTATATGCACAACCAATGGACATGAACTAAGAGGGGGATTGCTGGAGGGAACAGGGGATACCAGGTGGAGGGGAGCATGGCAGAAAAATTGGAACAACTGTAATAGCGTAATCAACAAAATATATATTAAAAAGATATGCATACTTAATATATATATTTTGATAGGTTTGAAGATAAATATACACCTGTGAAATTATTATCATTATTTCATTTTACTTGTTCATTTACTTATCTGTATATTGCTCTCTGGGTCTCAGTATCTTAGGGGCTGAGATACCCTCTTTTTATATAATGTGGTCTAACTACCTGACTTTCAGCCTTAGCTACAGACCATGCACTAAATAACCAATTCTTGAAAAAATAAATGTATGAATTCTCACCAGCAAGACCTCTCTATCAATGACCAAGTATGGCTAATAACCATAACATAAGAAAATATAATCTGTTATTTTTCAGCTGCTTTACCTAAAGGTTATCAAAATTCAATAGAGAATGCTAACCTCTTTCTAGGGATATATAGTATGAAAATTTAATTATTTAGCCTTTGCTTAAAGAATAAGCTCCAAAATATAACTATAGAAATGAAAGACAGCCCTGGCTTGTGGCTCAGTGGATAGACGCTGGCCTGAGAACCCAAAGGTTGCTGGTTTGATACCTAGTCAGGGCACATAACCAGGTTGAAAGCCAGGTCTCCAGCCAGGTCCATAGCTGGAGGCAGATGAAAGGCAACCATACATTGATGTTTCTCTCCCTTTCTTCCTCCCTCCCTGCCCTTCTCTCTGAAAATGATGAATAAAATCTTTCTTTAAAAAAAGAAATAGGAAACAACCATTTCTTTCCTTCTTCCTCTATTTTTTCTTATTACTGTATTATATACTTTAAAAGCTCAGGGATAACTAAAAGAAGGAGAAAACCTTGATAAATTACCACTTGATTTCATCTTGAAGCACAGCCACAGCCACATATTGACTGGTGTGTGATTTGTTCTGAGCAGTAAGATCCAATTTGTTGCCTAGTGATTGCTGGTGACTGAAGATAGCTCTTTGCTCCAGACAAATTGAGTGATAATTGAGGATGGCCAAAGACCACATCAGAGCTACTCAGTCACTGCGGCAGTTATTTTGTGAATAAGTCATTCAGCCTTCCTTTCCCTCCTTAAAGGAACTTGGATCACTCATCTCCACAGGCAACTAAAATTTTGGTAACACAGAGGACTAAGATCGAAAAATATTAGATCTGATCTATTTGAGGAGTAATTTTCACAAAGTTATATTTTTTTCTGAGCTATTTTATTTTAGGATTTGGGGTTTTATTGTTGTTGATTGGCTTTTGTTTTGGGGGATTTTGGTTTTTATTTTTGCTTATTTGTTTTCTTTTCTTTTGTTTGTTCATTCATTAGTTATTCTTATGCTAGGGCGCACCATCTGGGTGGATCTTGGTGTTTTATCATAGACTTCTTTTTTTGGTTTAGATGTACTTTCTTCTTGGGGTGTTCCAACATTAGAATTTTTATCTGTTTTGTAAACATTTCTAAGTTTGGCAAGGAGTCTTCAGACAATGCAAGACAACCAAATTTTTATGGGAGGTAGATTCCAGGTGCAAAGATGTGAGAATGCAGACAACAAACAGTGAGGCCAGAGAGAAGGGAGAGGGTGCTGGGTGGAGGTAGCTAAAGGGGTGGTGAGGACATCAGTAATAATGTCAATAATACAAATAAAGGGAAAAAGAGAAATTCAGGTGGGGCAGACAATTTCAAGGAGTCTTCTCTATGTTTTTAGTGAAAAATTTATCTCGTAATTATCATTTTATTACTTTTGCAAGCTTTCCAGTCACTTAACATTTACCCCTTGAGCAACCTAGCTCAATCAACTAAACTGAGAGAACAGATACATCTCTCAGGGAAAATTGCATTCACAAAATTTATGATACTGGCAGGTAAAATCAGAATGTTAATTTTTAAATTTTTCTGCTTAAAATATAATTATCATGTAGCTTTCAGCATGTGAGGGCCTATTGTTTTATGCCTGTTGGCAAACTTAATGGGAAATACAATCATAATTAGAGTGCTATGTATTGAAATAGAGTCTGAACAAGGAATAGTAGAAAAATAGAATTGTAATTACCCTGAATTTTATGTAATTTAATGAATTCCTCTCCACTACATGGGTGGCCTGGTTCAAAACATTGGAATGTTTAAATGTCATTGTCCAGTGTTCCCTTTCCTCAGAATGTTGGTGAGTTAAATATTACTTTTATTTTATTCTGTCATTAACCTTTTTGGGCAATCTTATAGTTGATTAATCCCTTTCCTTCATAAATATGGTGGTTTCAATCAGTAACCAGAACCTGCTTGCTAAGAACAACTCTGTCTTTATGCAGCATTCTCATCTCTCAGCTCTCACTCGTTTATGTTGATTTTTACACTACATGGGCCAGAAAGTAATCTCATTTTTCTTATTTCCGTAATTCTTGGATCATCTCTAACTGCAGATGCTACTTTTTTCTTTGTGATCTTCAGTTTTCTTATTTAAAAATGGAGATAATAACAGTATTTTTCTCCTACGGTTTTTCAGAAGCTTAATAAAATGATGCTTTCAAAGGACTTAGCAAAGTGCCCACTGTGAGCATGAACTTAGTGCATGGTTTTGAAAACTCAAATGCCCTCACTTTAACAGTGTTTTGCTGTGACCTAACTAATCATAAAAGAGAGCCTTACCGCAGCAACTTTTCATGATACACACAGCTCTACCTAGGTCTAATATCAGTTTCCCCATGGTCATGTGAAGAGTAAAAACCACTTTTATTTTAACCAGCTACTGTGGAAAAGTGTTGAAAATGCCTGAACTCTACTTTGTAAGGGTATCTGGAAGCTGGAAACTTAGATCCCTTTTGAAAAAGAGTCAGGCAAGCAAAATAAAATAATGACATACATGTTCTTTAAAATGGCCACACACATTGCATGTGAAGAGGATAATCACTGTTATTAGAAGGATGGTAACTTTGTAGAGAACATGGACGTGGCAAATGCATCAGTGGGGTTTTCTAGAGCTGCTGAAGAGACAAAAAATTTACAAACTTTCATGCAATTCCTCTGAAAAAATCTTGAGCAACTGCTTGTTTCCTCAACAATGAAATTATCACAAGGCAATTTAACAACACAACAATGCAAATTAATCCAGTTGTTAATGCCTTCAGGGAACATCTCTGGAAGAAAAATCTCCCCAACAGATGTTATAAAATAGCATTATTCTTGCTTCACTATTTTCATATGCAACAAGAAGAAACCGCAGGCCAATGAATCAAAAAGTCACTTATCCAGTCTCCTCCTTCCAGCAGCCTTGCTTCAAATAATCTCTTATTTTGAATTATTCAATAATTCCACCTGAAGCACAGCAAGGATTATTAGTCAATGTTTCCCACACCAGGCATGGTTGGTAGGCTTGATAATTTGAAAGTTAAAATTATTTTAGTTATGTAAATGTTTCTGATCCATTGTTTGTTCACAAACTATTTCATGAAATAGTGAGAAGTGGAAATGAAACTTTCAATTTGAAACGAGACCATTTACTGTAAGACAAAAGCAATCATGGGTTTATCAAGCTGATAGCAGCCATGGAGCTGTTAGTGAGATTTATGCATGTTAGAATATAGAAACGTGACCCTGACTGGTGGCACAGTGGGTAAGGCTCTGGCCTGCAAACCCAAAAGGTCGCTGGTTTGATTCCCAGCCAGGGCAACAATAACCAGGTTGCAAGCCAGGTCTCTAGCCAGCTCCGTAGCTAGAGGAAGGTGAAAGGCAACCATACATTGATGTTCCTCTCCCTCTCTGCCATTCTCCCCTCCTTTCTCTCTAAGAATAATGAATAAAACCTTAAACAAACAAACAAAAAAAGAATATACAAATATGGGAATTCTTAGGAAAAAGTAGATCTCAGTGCAGGTTGTTTTTACATAAATTAGGCCATCTCTCTATTAAAGGCAGCCTATTAGAAAAGTTGATTTAAACAAAAAACAAAAACAACTCATCCCATGCTGATGTGCCTTGGTTGCTGTCATTTTGGGCAGAATTAACTTGATCTAGGGGCCTGTTTGGAATCAAACTTCTGATTGCTTTAGTTCCCCCATATTATTAGATTAGACCCGAGCATGTTAGCAGGTTACCTCTTCAAAGATTGGGGCCCTTATTCTTATTTGCTTTGTCCTTGGTTGACTTGAACAATCTGGAGAAATAATCTTTATTCTAATGGAATTACATTTGATCGGTCCATCCAGGTGCAACAAGGGGTGTCCTGCTTTGGGACCAAAACAGGAGAGAGAGGCAGGCAGTTCTTGGTAGCCAATGAGGCTCATGCGAAAAACTTAATTGAAAATCATGCATTTAGGAGTCTGTATTCCCCCCTCTCTCTCTCTCTCTCTCTCTCTGTGTGTCTTTGTTTCTGGTCTCTCATTCCTCACTTTTTTTCACATACACTCACACTACAAATTGCAACCTAGCACCCATTAATAAGATTGATAAAGGCCTCAATGAGAGGCAGTACAGGAGAAGCTCAGCTCCCTGGTTTGAAATATATGATGCAACCTTGAACACATTATTCTACCTCTCTTTGCCACTCTTTTCTCAGTTTTCAATTGGAATAATAATAGTACCAACCTCATGGCTGATTCCAAGGTTAAGTTAATATATGTAATTTTTTAAAGACCTTAATAGTAATGATTCCCTAAGGTGGCAGTTAATTTATGTGCCCATTAAAATAATGAATTAAATCTGCTTGTGCTGATTGATAAAGATTGTTAAAGTTACATAATAAAGCAAAATTAAAAGCAAGTAATGAGTAACAGCATGTATATTTTATCTCATTTAATTAAAAATTATAAATTTTTGGTAAATGCTGAAGATATACAAAAAACAGATAAACAGTAGTTAGCAGCAGTTGTCTCCGAGAATTGGTAGTAGAGAAGAATTTAACTTTTCATTTTAGTCCTTTCCATAGTATGTGAAATTTTATCTGAATATACCTGTACTTTTATAAATTGAGCAAAAGTGTACAGCATATCTGGCTGTTTTTTAATAATGTCTAGGGACTTTTTACTTTCCCTTCGCATTTGTGTCTGATGTGACCTCGTATACTAGCAGGCCTCCCACAGCAGGGTTTACACTAGGAAGACCTTCTCTTTTTTACCCTCCAATATAAGCTAATGTGATGTAATACGGCTTTAGGTGATGCCCTGTGTATGATCACATGGTATATCTTGCCAAGAGTTGCATTAAAGAGCTTTAACAACTCCCTTTGCTCTGCCTAGTCTATGACTGGCTCTTGCATTATAGTATAAAGTTCAAGTTAGAGAAGGAAGAAACAACACTTCAAACACACAGAAACATCAATGTTCATTACTTTTGCCTTCAAGTGATACATATTTATCTTTTGGAACTTGAGCTTATTTTGAAAAAACCTGGGAAAATTACCAGCTTTGACCTTTGTATTTTTTTGTTTGTTTGTTTGTTTGTAAAGGATTCTTTTTTTTTAAATATTTTATTTCATTATTTTTAGAAAGAGGGGAAGGGAGAGAGGCAGAGAGGGAGAGAGACATCAATGTATGATTGCGTTTCACCTGCCTCCAGCCACAGACCTGACTGGAGACCTGGTTTGCAACCTGGTTATGTGCCCTGGCTGGGGAATCGAACCTGCGACCTTTGGGTTCGCAGGCCGGTGCCTTATCCACTGTGCTACCAGCCAGGGGGTGACCTTTGTATTTTTAAGGTGACTTTTACACTACTTCAACTTTGATGTTATTTCAACCTATTTAGAAAGATTCACTAATTTAAAATGATCACTCCCCTCCCCAGGAATTCCCAAGCCTCACTTAATGTCATGCTTTCTTTGATTTAGTGAAAAATACTAAGTAAATTAAGTCTATACAGAAATAGTACTACTAGCCACAATATTGAGAAATCCCTTCAAGTTAGTAAGAGGGTCCTCACAAAATTATGAGATATTTTTCATAGAGGGTTTCATAGAGGGTCAAAATATTTTTTAACCAAAGATCTATTGGGCCAGGAAAGAAATAAAACTGGTAAATAACATAATATTTGTGGAAACTATGCAATTAGGGGTTATACGCTCTGCCAAAGGACATTCACACAAGATTAAACAGTGTACATGCAGAAGAAAACTAGACTCTAGCCAAGTTTGACCTTGAGGTCTTCTAGTTACCTACTTTTATATTACTTTGGCTTTCAAATCATACTTTAAGGCCATCTACATATTTCAGCCACATAGCATTTAAAATAACTAAAACAATTTGAGGATAAATAACATAGTACTCTTAAATCCATACTTTCCTTGACCTAGGAAATTCTTCTTTTATTCCATATATTAAAACAGGACCACACTGTCTTAACACTGTCCCAGCTCCTAATACTGGAAAGTTAGCTTTTGGCATTTAGGGAACAATAGTGCTAGTATCTGAAATTGCTTGAAAACACCTAAAAGTAAGATGGTATGGTCCCTGTTGGCAAGTATAGCAGAGAGGTGACTACACTGCCCCAATGACTGGTGAGTGTGTGTGTGTTTGGAGAGGTATACAAATAAGGTGTACGAGGGATGAAATTACTACTTTTGTCTGATAATGAACCTCTATCAAGACAATGTTCTGGAGAAGCAAAAGAACTTCAACAAGAGTATGCCCTTAACAGAGGCTGATGAAGAAGACAAAATCAGCAACCTAAGGAGGCATATTCTCTAAGGAGGCAAATGTAGGTCAATATACCTAAATAATTCTAAAAAGAAGTATTTCTGGGAAACCTATATAAGCAACTCAAAGAACAACAACAACGTCTTGACTGGGCTGCTTTTACCTCCAGATGACACCAGTACCAGACTTCAAAAGCACAGCCAGATAAGACCACATTTACCTTTAATTCTATCCCTCACTTAATGGAACACTGAAAGTATCAGAAATATCTGTTGGAAAGGTAGGCAGTAAGAAATAAGGCATGGAAAAATAATGAGACAGATTACTCCACATTTGGCCGATTGCAGGCTCCCAAACCTGAGGCAGGCTAAAACATGGAGCAGCTTTCAATTTGGATTAAAGAAGATTAGACTGGACACTTCGTTACCGAATAGCCACTGCCCAAGTGTTTCTCTGGAAGTCAAGAAAAGCAAGCCCATAGAGTAAGTTTAACAGTGAGAGCAAAGGGCACAAAAAAGAACTTTAAGGCTAATCCATCCTGTCAGATCTAGCCTATTCAACAAACCTGTTACATACAGAATAATAGCTCTTGATTTGAACAAGGAATACATGAATGCATACCTTAAGATGTAAGAGTGAGCTCCTTGAAAACTAGGTTTGGCTAGCATAATCACGGAAAGAAGCAATGCAGCTTTAGGGGTTACTAGAATTAGAGTTGGATTCACCACATCTCTCTCCTCCTCTGGCCTCCCCTTCTCACTGACTTGTGGTTTTATTCACTCACAGGCCATATGCTTATAATTCCATCTCCAGAAAGGAACAGGAATTTAGGGGAAAAAATCCCAGTGGGAGGCTCCAGTGTCTTGTTTTTGGCTATGTGCCCACAATTGGACAAATCACTATGGTAAGGGGAATGATGTATGGTGATTGCTAACCCCACCAGAAAACACTTGTGTGTAAGAAAAAAAAAAAACAGTTGCTCCTAAAGAAAATGGGGCATGGGGACTGATTCTGGAAAGACGAAAATACTATTATATCATCCTTCAAATTTATTCCTAAAAAAATGAAGCCCATTCACTGGTAAGAGGGCTGACAAGTAGATTTATGGGTATTGAGGGCTGACAGTTTTGTCAGCGATGGTGACGACTTATTGACAGGCACAGTTGAAAAGGTCTGGGGAAAATAGACTAATAAATGCTTTGAAAAAGGCAGGCAAATAGCATTTTATAACAGTATTTCAGGAACAGAAATGTTACTCATTTGTCAGAAACTCTCCTTCCTGACATGAGTGGCAAGTTCATTAGCCAGTTCTAAGGAGACACTTTGTTTATAAGATTACATCTATTAATTTCAATTTTCCCAACTGCATGCATTCTGTATAGAATAAGACATGTATGTTAAGTGCATTTTAGAGCCCAGAAGTTCTCAAGTATTTTATGAGCTTTTGTTTTAAATTGACTTATTTATGCTTACAAGACTAGACTTTTATAGTCCATTTCCACAAGAATATTTAAGTAAATTACCACAATCTTAAAAAGCGGTATTCTAAGTATGCCTTCATGATCCAAAAACTCATCTTACCATAAACTTGAAAATGGTATTATAAACATTTTTTAAAAGATTTTATTTATTATTTTTAAAGAGAGGGGAAGGGAGAGAGGCAGAGAGGGAGAGAAACATCAATGCGTGGTTGCCTTTCACTTGCCTCCAGCTAAGGACCTGGCTGGAGCCCTGGCTTGCAACCTGGTTATGTGCCCTGGCTGGGAATCGAACCAGTGACCTTTGGGGTTCACAGGCTGGCGCCTTATGCACTGTGCCATATTTTCTTTTATTTTTATTGTTGTAAAATGAGTTCATTTTTTAATAATGGAGTTGATAAAAATTGATGTAAAAATACTTCTGGCCAAGATGGGGGTGTAGGTAGACATGCTGCATCTTCTTCCATAACTAATAAGGAATACAGCTACCTCAAAAGCAGAGACAACCAGAAATTCCAGAGAACCGAACTGCATGGAAGTCCAACAAACAAAGATAGAAATAAGAATTACTCATTTAGACAGGTAGTAACTGTGGAGTTGGAGTGGAGAGAATGCCGTGTGGAGGCAGAGGCACCAACAGCAGCTGTGGCAGGCCAGAGGAAAGCTTAGTCACACATTTTAAAAGGCAGTGAGGAACACTTGGGGAACATTTCCAGCAGCAGATGCACAGCTCATAGTTCCAGCACCAAGTAAAATAAAGCTTCGTTGCTTCTGACTGTGAAAACCAGTGGAGGTTGGGGCAGAGGAAGAAACTGCTAGTCTGTCAGCAAAGTCTGTTGTTTAGAGGCTCCCATGGTACCTAACACGCCTGCAGACCCACCCACTCTGGGAACCATGGCCAGGGCAACAGCTAGAGAGGTGCCAGTTCCATACAGGAAGCAGGAGAAGTGCCTGGAAAAGGGGTAAGTGCTAAGCCAGTGGCATTGTTCCCTCTCAGACCCCTCCCCCACATACAGAGCCACAGTGGAGTAAAACAGGTCACCTGTACTGATGAACACCTAAGGCTCCATCCTTTACAATGTAGCAGGTGTCACAGCTCTACCTAAGACACAGAGGCAAACACAGAAGCCTGTCAATTTGAGGAGACAGAGAAGTATGGCCCAAAAGATAAAGCAAATCAAGGTTCCAGGGGGAGAACTAAGCCAAAGAAGAGACAGATAACCTAACAGATGTAGGATTCAAAATGCGGGTGATGAAGCTGCTCATAGGCTTGACTGATCTGCTTGAGTATGGCAAACACAGTACAGACAAAGTGAAGGCCTTACTAAGTGAAATGAAGGAAAATCCATATGATACCAAAAGTGAAGGGAAGGAAACTGGGGTTCAAATCAATGATATGGAATATGGGAAAGAAATAAACAGTCATCCAATACAGAATAAAAAAACAAGAATTGGAAAAATATGAGGAGAGGCTTAGGAACCTCTGGGGCATCTTAAACATACCAATCAGTATCTGAATCATAGGAGTGCCAGAAGGAGAAGAGGAAGAACAAGAAATTGAAAACTTACATGAAAAAATAATGAAGGAAAACTTCCCAAATTTGGTGAAGGAAACAGACATGCTAGTCCAGAAACCACAGAGAGTCCCAAGTCTAGACCCAAAGAGGACCACATCATAATGAAAATGCCAAAGGAAGATTAAGAGGGAATCTTAAAAGGGACAAGAGGAAAGAAGAGAGTTACCTACAAAGGGGTTCCTATAAGATTATCAGAAGGTTTCTCAAATGAAGATTTGCAAGTAAGAAGGGACTGGCAAGAAGCATTTTAAAGTGATGAAAAGCAAGGACCTACAACCAAGATTACTCTATCCAGTAAAGCTAACACTTAGAGTGGACAAGCAGATAAAGTACTTCCCAGACAAGGTAAAGTTAAAGAAGTTTATCATCACCAAGCCCTTATTATACAGAATGTTAAAAGGACTTATTTTTAAAAGATGATAAAAACTATGAACATTAAAATGACAACAAACTCAGAGCTATCAACAGAACCTAAACCAATAAAAACAAAACCAAACTAAGCAAATAACCAGAATAGGAACAGAATCATAGATAAGGGGATCATTTGGTGGGTTATTAGCTGGGAGGGGGAAGAGGGAGAAATAGGGAAACGGTGCAGGGATTAAGAAGCATAATTGGTAGGTACAAAATAGACAGGGAATAACATAAGAAAGAGTGAAGCTAAAGAACTTACATGCATGACTCTGGACATGAGCTAAGGGGGGTGGGATTGCTGGAGGGAAGAGGGGTACTGGGCTAATGGGAGCAAAGAGAAAAGAAATTGGGCCAACTGTAATAGCATAATCAATAAAATATACTTAAAATGGGCCAGAAAAAATTACAAAAGAAACCCATAATTTTTAATGTTAATTTTTTTAAATATTATTTTCTATGTATTGATTGCCTAACCAATTACCTTATAGTTCACTACTGTTTTCAAAACATTTTAAGTTAATACCATGGGCTTTCTCAACTTTATTGTTAGGTATTTTCTTAATTTTTAATAAAATATTATATTTATTAAGGCCTTGGTTGGTGACACAGTGGATAAGGCACTGGTCTGTAAACCCAAAGGTCACTAGTTTGATTCCCAGCCAGGGCACATAACTAGGTTTCAAGCCAGGTCCCCAGCCAGGTCTGTAGCTGGATGCAGGTGAAAGGCAACCATACATAGATGTCTGTCTTCCTCTCTGCCTCTCTCCCTTCCCCTCTCTCTAAAAATCCAATAAATAAAATCTTATATATATTTATTAAATTTTCTTATTGTCTAATTATGTGCTAACATGGCATGTTTTTTTCTGATTATTTATATATTTTCTTGTAATAGGTGATTCTGTCTTCTGGATACTTACAGAATTCTTTTTATTCTGGAGTTTCTTTTTATTTGAAGTTCAAGAACTTCAGGATATATTTTACCCATTTTCTACACTTATTTGATTCTTTTCTGGAAATCAATGAGTCTGTTTGTTTTCTAGATTTTTGACATATTTTCATTTGGAAAAAGTTTATTCAAATTTGGACATTTTCTGTATTTCATTTGTTCAGTTCTCATTAATTATATTTTAGATTTCTATTGCTGTCTAGTGTTTGCTTTTTAAAATTTTTATTTATTTATTATTTTTAGAGAAAGGGGAGGGGAGGGAGGAAGAGAGGGAGAGAAATATCAATGTATGGTTGCCTTTGGCATGCCGCCAGCTAGGGACCAGGCTAGAGACTTGGCTCAAAACCCAGGCATGTGCCCTGACCAGGAATTGAACTGGTGACCCTTTGGTAAATTGAGGCTGACACTCAATTTACTGAGCCACACCAGCCAGGGGTGTTTTCTTTAATTTTTTAATTCTTTTCATCTAGTATGCTTAAAGTCAAACTCCATTTTCTATACTACTGTTTTTTATAGGCTTCTGTTTTTAATTTAACTTGAAATTCTATAGCATCATTAATTGTCTCATAAATTTCTTACTTTAGCTGGAATGATCTACTAGTTTTGTTCAACTTTATCTTCAACCCCTGACTCTCTTATGCATGTTTTATTCCTCTTCTTTATTCTTAAGAAGTGTAATTCAACTTCTTTTACTTGAAAGATGAACAATTTAGGGCTATGGGGGTTGAAAGACTTTTCAACAGTTACAGAAAGATAGATCACATGCAGCTACACCCTCTACAAAACTGCCAATTTTATAACAATGTCTTGGTTAAAACACGGGGGACTATAATTTTTGCAAACTCAAAAAGAAAACCTCATTTTAAAAAAGAATTAAGACTTTCTACAAATAAATGTATTACTTTTTTTTTTTTAAAGATTTTATTAATTGTTTTTAGAGAGAAGGCAGGGAAGGAGGAAGAAAGGGAGAAAAATATCAATGTATGGTTGCCTTTCTCCTACCTTCAGCTACAGATCTGACAGGAGACCTGGCTTACAACCTGGTTATGTGCCCTGACTAGGAATTAAACCAGCAACCTTTGGGCTCCCAGGTAAATATGTTCATCTTAAGAATTAATATACCACAAATTTGGGGGTGGGTAAAAAATATGAAGTGAATAGGAAGTACAAATTGCCAGTTAGTAACACAGTTACAGGGAAATAAAGCATAGGAAATTTAGTTAATAACATTGTAATAATTGTGTATAATGTCAGATAGATACTAGATTTATCCAGCCAATCGCTTTGTAAAGTTTACAGATATCTAAACATTATGTTGTATACCTGAAACTAATATAATATTGTATGTCAAATGTAATTGAAGAATATTTTTAAATTTATTTTTAAAATTTATTGTTGTATTACATTTATTCCATTTTTACCCCATTGCCCTCCCCTAACCCACCCTACCTATGCCCTCTCCCACAGTCAATCAGCACATGTCAGTGCATCATTTATACTAATTCCTTGACTGAACTGTTCCTCTTCTTTGCCTCTTTCTCCCCCTCTCCCTTCCTCTCTGCTCACTGAAAATCTGTTCCTTGTTTCCATGCTTCTAGTTCTATTTTTCTTGTTTGTTTGCTTTGTTCATTAATCTCCTGTATTAGGTGAGATCATATTGTCTTTCACTGCCAAAGCAATTTATAGATTCAATGCAATCCTTGTTAAAATACCAATGACATATTTCACAGATCTAGAAAAAATACTTCAAAATTTTACATGGAGCCCAAAATGACCACGAATAGTTACAGCAATCTTGAGAAAGAAGAACAAAGTAAGAGGAATACCAGATATCAAACTATACTATAAGGCCACTGTAATCAAAATAGTCTGAAGAATAAATTTTTAAAAAGTGGCTAGTATAGCATAAGTAAAATGAACTAGTCACAGAAAGACAAACACTGTATGATTGCATTTATATGTGAAATGTAGAAACATCAAATTCATAGAACCAGAAAGTAGTTTGGTGGTGGCCAGGTGCTGGGGAGGTGGGAAAATTGGGGGGGGCATTGGTCAAAGGGCACAAACTTCCAGTTATAAGACGAGTTAGTTCTGGAGATCTATTGTACAGCACATTGACTACAGTTAATTGTATTGTGTCATAATAAATTAAATGTTCTCACCACACATAAAAAGGAAACTACATGAGAAGATGGATAAATTAATTAACTTGATTATGGTAATTATTTCACAATGTCTATGTTCATTAAATGGTCATGTTGTGCTCCTTAATAAAAGAGTGAGTAGAGCATAGTGGTAAATAGTAGAGACACAGGATCCATTGTTCTTTGGCTGATATCCCAACTCATCCATTTCTGATGTTGTGACTCTGTAAAACATAACCAACCGCTTTGGGCACACGTGGAAAAATGGATAACAATACCGGTGTTTGCCTCAAAAGTTGTTGGAAGGATTAATTGGGTTAATACCTGTAAAGCACATAGAATTGTCTTGTAAAGAAATATTCAATAGGTATTATTATATCATCGCTCTTGTAATAATATTGGAGCATGAATTTTGGGCCATGGAGCCATGAATGATGAGGTTGATGACTGGCACCCAAAGAGCTGCATGATGATATTGGAAGAAAAAAATATGCTGCCTCACTCAAGTTCCCTGACTGTCCCCAGGTTGTTATAAAAGAGGGTTACATTGTTATATAAGCATTTAATTAAAAGGTGGGGGTGGGGAATTAGGCACATTATAAAGGTCAGAGTATAGGCAGGAATGATATGGCTCACCCAGAACAGATTCCTTAAGAGAGAGGATTATTTGTTAAGGCGTGGGAAAAGTAAAGGAAGTCAAATTATGGATAACAGGTGGTGATAGGTTAAAAGCATCTGGAAAGCCAGTAAAAGCTACTACTGGCAGATGCAAGAAGACAGGGAGGGGTGCCAGAGTAAGGGAGACCCACTGCTTTAAGAAAGGGTTGTTCTGCTGAGACAGCCTGCATCAGTCTGCATCAGGGCAGGAAAGAAGCCAAGAGAATTAACACCCCAACATCTCTATTTTCCCATCCTCTAAGTTCCTGCTTGTACCTCATTGGCTAAATTCAATGATAAACCTAAAAACAAAGGATCCCAGTCTCCAAGCTCTGTTTTGGTGGGGTTGTCAGTTGTCCAGCTATACATTAATGACTACATTACTTGTTTGGCATTCAAGCTTTAAAACACATAACTTTAAATGACTTTAGAGCTCTGAGGTAGATGCTATAGATTGGCTCATTCAGCTTCTATTCCATCTGCCTTTTAGGACACTTCATTTTAATGCAGAGGCTGAAGGGCTATAAACCAAATTTCCTAGATTCATTGTAACCACTCTTCTGGACACAAACCCGCTTCTACTGATGAGATGCACATGTGTGACATTTGGAATGCAGATTAATGCAAAGGTCATCATCCTTCTGCTGCTGGTTGTGCAGGCAATCAAGGTGGTGGGAAATGAGTGCTCGAAGGTAATTACAGAGCACAGGCTCCACCACATGAGGTCCATTCACAACACTTGGACAGGTTAAAAGGCAGCTGTGTGGTGGTACCAGCAGTGGTGGCAGCATTTTCTGATCAGGCTTTCCGAGGGCAGTGGGTTCTTTGCATTCAGCCCTTTCAATAATTTTGTAAGGTTACATTTATCTGCATTAAGTTCTTGCTGCCTGAAAGACCTGGAGCGTGTTTTGTTTCCTGCACTAACCTGTGCCTAATACAAGCCCCGCTGTTGCTAGTCTTCAGCACACACCTAGCAGTTTGTGCTATGGCCACTATTGAGCATCAAATAAACTTTGTTAATTAAGGTCTTTGCTTGAACCACCCCTCCCTTAGGCATATCTCAGCTTTAGGTAATGCACTCTTACCAATTATTCTGCTCTAGGTTGACCTCCAACCAAAACTCTTTCATGGGACCTTTTTCCCCTTCTTCCCTCCGCTGCCTTCCTCCACCTTTCCTCCTCTCCTCCTCCTCCTCCTCCTCACCAGCCTCCTTCTCCCCTTCTCCCCCTTCCCCTTCTCCCCTCTCTCTCAAATGATCTAGATCACTACACACCACAGCCTATTTCAATGTCTTGGATATAGCTAACTATAGGTTGATACATATTTTCAGGTTAAATACTGATGGATGTAGAAATTTTGCTTTCCATGTAAGTCTTCATAGCACACAAAAGCCTATAACTTGCAAAACTAACACCCTCAAACTGTCATATGACATTTAATATGCTTTTAAGCCAAAGTAAAACGATCAGAAATTATCAATGAGTTACAGTTAAAAAATGAATATATGATTTTTAATTCTTAGAAAGATGTTTAAATCTGACTCAAAAACTAGAAATGCACTTTTACCATTACTGAATTTTCAGAGAAACATTTGTTATTCTTAGAAATTAATAAGTTGTTTTTTTCTGCTTTGTGTCATCTAAATATACACACAAACATAAACATATATTTTCATCTCTGTTCAAATGCATATATTCAAACCTAAAAAGTTTTGGTCTTTTCAAAGGTATATTATAGAAGTGAATATGAATCAACATGGCTAGCTACAGAGAGAGTGAATTATGCCAAGAAATAAAAAATAAATGATAAAAGACATTGGAAGTTAAAAATCATAATATCAATACAAAATAGTGACACTTTATTTTAAATGAAGATGCCTTTCTTGGCAAGGAGATTGTGGATTTGACATCAAGCCTTGGTGCCTGCCTTAACTATGTGATCTTGGGTAGATTGCTTACTGTCACTTGAGCTTCATTTTAGTCATATGTGAAATGGGAAAATAGGGATTTGCTTCCTTTTCTCTTGAATTACAGCACAGAAACAATCCCCACAGATTGACCCCCAAGTATAGACTAGATTTAGGGCAGATGTTCCTCACATCTTGAAAGCACTCATACCACAGCTAAGGGACACAGCATGATAGCTAAATAGAACACTTAGCTTACTGCAATCACCTCTCAATTCTGTGTTAAAATTAGAAGGAAAAAAAGAAAGTGGCAATGTAGTACTTCTAGAAGGCACTGGTTGCTGTCAGAAGATATCAAAACAGCTGCACAAATAGAGAGTGTTCAGTTCCCTGGACTGTACAGATGTTTCACACAGAACAGGTCCAGGATCCAGATGCTCAACCAGAGTTAGTACCTTGTTTTTCAGGTATTTCAGCACCATATGAAAAATGTTTTAACACATTTTTTTAAAGGTTATATTAATTATTTTTAGAGAGAAGGGCAGGGAAGGAGGAAGAAAGGGAGAGAAACATTACTGTATGGTTGCCTTTCACCCACCTCCAGCTGGGGACCTGGCTGGAGACCTGGCTTGCAACCTGGTTATATGCTCTGACTGGGAACTGAACCCGCAACCTTGGGTTTATAGGCTGGTGCCAATCCACTGAGCCACACCAGCCAGGGCTTGCTTTAACACACTTTTTTTTTTACCTTCAATGATAACACTAATTTTTTCTTTCTCATTTATGATTCCCAAGATTGAATCTTTTAATACATTCAATCTGCAATGGATCATTAGTTAGCTTCTATTTTCTCTCCAACCATAATGAATATTACAGTGTAGCCTTGTAATCATGACATCCCCTTCTTTTAAGAAAAGTTGTGGTTTAATGAAGAGAAACAAAGTTTAAATTTTTTTGGTTTAAAAAAGTTAACTTTGATGGTAACAATTTTATTCTAACATTTGAGAGAAATTAAATTTGAATAAAGCTGCAGCAAATAGCATTTACATTTTTGGGAGTAGAGGATAACTATAAATTATCAGTCTTGATGCCCTTGCATTGAGAAATTATGATGAGACTGGTCGTATGGCTTAACTCAGATTCTGCCACCCTAAAAGTGGTTTTAGGGCTGTCACCACAAGATAACACATTGCAAAATTTTTCCTAGTGAATTGGCAGGGTTCCCCTGAGTAGGTGTTGGGGCATGGAGCTCCGAGCAGACCAAGCCAAGCCTGTAAGACCTGACCAGAAAGCCAGGAAAGCTGGGTGCATACAAACCTTGATGCTCTAGTCAGGGGGCCCCAGTGTGAATCTGGCCTTAGGAATATTCCATATGTCGTTTGAAGTCTGCCCTGTGGCCTAGACTTCCTTGACTTGTGTACTGCACCCACAGTGTTAAAGATGTTAAAACTTAACCCACATGTAATCTCACCCTCCCTAAAATTCTATGGGCCACCTGAAGTTTTTGGAATCACCTTGTCTAACAGGCCATAGCCTGAAGTGGATCATCAAGTTCCTTCTATTCTTGTCTAAACTTAACAACTCCCTTTCTTTTGAATACTCTTCTGTGGTAAAAATTTGTGGTGTGTACATGCATCCTCAACCTTGTGTAATCAATAAAAACCTTTGGAAGTGGGGGGTTTGAGGCTTTTGTCTATCACTCTAGCTGGCCTTCTCGCTCCTAGCACAAGCTGCCTGGGAAGCATTCATTTCATCCAAAGCTCCAGAGGATCTCTGTGGGTCAGAGGTCCCCCACAGTCAATGTGTGTCCTGAAAATGCTACTTTGCTATCATTCCTTTTCTCATTCCAGTAATTTTCATCAAGTACTGAAAACATTGCCATTATTTGCTTATCAAATTGTTAGCTACCAGGATGTTTCAGGACTCATGCATACACAAATGACTCCTTCTTTGTCCATATATTACATAACCTTAACATACACTCTTCCCTCCTCTCTGTTCTGTCTTCTTTGGTGGAAATTCAAATCTATCAGACAATAATTTGTTCTTAATAGTTTGTAGCTTGTTTTATAGCCCAAATTTTCCAATGGGACAAATAGAATGGAATGCTGATCTGTGTTAATATACTTAGAGCTGCCACTGCAGTAGAGTGAAAATATTATTAAATTGGGTATTAGGAAACTGAGATTACAGTTCTGTTTTATTATTTGCAATATTAGTAATGAGATGTTTAGTTTATCTTGTTGAGTTTTAATTTCCTTATTTATCAACTGGGGTTTGAAAGAGCTGGTCTCCAATCTGCCTTCTGATTAGCTTCCAGTTATACATTATGTGTCTGCATTGGCATAAACAAAAAGTGCCTATGTTTGCTTTTTAAATTAATATTTCAAATATTGCATTTCTTTTAACACCTACTATTTATTTATTTTTCTCTTTTGGACAAGGAGCTTCTGTAAAACTGTTCAAAAGTTTTATGGAGTAGGTGCCTTATAACAAGAATCCCAAGAACAAAGACTCTGAAGATTAAGACTATAGTCAGGGAGCAAAGGCTAACACATGAAGACAGCACAAATATAGAAAATCTAAGTCAGCTGACTGCAAATTTAACATGCTGGTTATGCTTTGAAAAAGGGTGATAAATATCACTCTGTCTATGACTACACATAAACCACTTTTTAAAAAATTACACAATTTATTTTTTTATAAATTGTAAAACACTTTAAATTATTAAGTACCTATTTTTTTACACTTAGAAATGAGTCTATTAAGCAAATCCAATAGTGCTGGTTTTTAAATACCTTTCATTTCTCATTTGTTAAAGAAAAGGGAAAAAACTAAGCAGTAAAGAGATTAGGAAAGGCAATTGAGGAAACAGTAAGTTCTGATGTGGTTTAGCATAAGAGAAATTGATATTTTCACACATGCTCATATTAATTCACTGAGATAGTGAGTTTTAGGGCATCACTGAATGTCACCACCCTTTGAAATGTCAATTTACCAATATTCACAGTTCATTAGCTGAATTAATCCTTGACCTTCAGAGGCCTTCTCTTTAGAAGGCACAAGTCAACAAGTAAAACTCTCTTCTGGAGAGAAACTTCAACTACTATGGACCAAAATACACAAGGAAAATATGAGATTACACACATACATCTCAAATTATCCTTGGATAGACTATGAGTAATTTTTATAAGATGCTTATCTTTACTTTTTAACAAAAGAATGTACATAGATTTTGAAAAACATTTACTAACCAATTAACTAATGAACATAATATATGTAGGAGTCATTTGAATATTTTAGTTGTTTCTTCAGCAAGTGAACTCTACAGTCTAGAATAGTTTTGCTGCAAAATGGAATCTCATTACCCTGGCTGCATTCCATACCAATTAAGAGAGAAGCTCTGGGAACATGACCTAGATATTAGTATTTACCCCTCACCCCCACCCAACCCAGATCAAAAGAAGAACAAATGTCTTGGCCAACTTCTCAATAGCCAATCTTTCCTTGGTTCATGCTGGTTTCCATACTTGCTTCACCAGCATTTCTGGTCAGTTCTGTGAGAACCTGATATTCCTCCTATAGATTCCTTTTTTGATGTAAGCTACTCAGTGTTTGACACCTATGACCCTAAGTGGTATATTCTTAATGTATGATTAACATAATAGATAGGACTGTGTAAAATAAAGAAATAAAATTCTGTGCAAGTAAAATTAAATCATATATATTTCAAAGAAAAGAATTGGACCAACAGGATTTATAATAATTAGTTGAGATACAGTAGTTATCAAGTATATGAGTATTTTACATGTATTTTCTCATTTATGTTTAAACTATCATCATTAGGCAATTACTGTAAGTATACTCATATAAAAAATGAACAAAATAATAATCAGGCTAAGGGTCTGAAATCAAGTGGTTTTTAAAGTTTATTCTCTTAACCACAATGCTACAACACATTAATAGATACAGGTTGTTATGTGTGTAAAAAGAATGTAGGATCAAGACAAAGGAAATTTGAAAGTGATTACAAAGCTGAAAGAGTCTTGGGATATAGAAACATAATCTTTTGACATGATTTTGGTATATTCTTCCTTTACCTTACTTCAATCATGTTGTGTTAAACTGTTAATAAAACACTGTAAGATTAGTCAAATTGAGTCCCTCATCCATGACTAATAGAGTAAAAAATCCCATAAATACTTGTGTAGTATAATAATATTATCTGTTTCTGCTTAATTAATAAATTAATTGCTTCATTATGCAACCATGGAATGAAATTCACTCCATATGAATGGTAAAATGATATTAACACCTTAAAATCAGGATCTGCTTTCACATTTCTCATGACATCTGAATATCAGAGGTTATTTTCTCAGTTTTAAATACTGACTTTATAGACCCAAAATTCTTCTATAAATTTATTATTTCTAGGTATATTTAATAGAAGTTGTCAATATTTAGAAAGTGAAAACACAAAATCAAGTGAAACATTTTTTTCCCTTGAAGAGTATTCTCCAAAAGTAGTTTTGTGTTGCAATATTGAAAAAGTATAAATAATGTTCTTCTATTTTGGATAATAATTTATAATAAATAACACTCATTTTACTTCCATTGTCTACCCATGAAAACTATCATAGTTTTATGTCTATTTCTGACCTTCCCCCTGAACCTCAGAATCTTATATTCAGCTGCCTATCTTCATGTCCATGTGAATGTTTAGACCGAACAATAACAAAACCAGGCTCCTAGCTCTGAACTGAAATCTGTTATTGTCCCAGCTTCCATAGATCAATAAATGTCAACTCCATGCTTCTACTGCACAACCAAAATAACATGGAGTTATCCTTGCCTTTTAAAAATATCTTTATTGCACACCTCATACCAAAGCCTATCAGCAAATCTTGTTAGATTTATCTTCCAAATTTATGTAAAATCTGACCTGTTTGGTACCATCCCCATTGCTACTAACTTAATAACAGATTGACAAGCCTGCAACTAACATTAAGTAGTCAACAATAAAAGGTTGAAAGCTTTACCTTTAAGATCAGGAAAAAAACAAGAGTCCCCTATCCCACCAATCTTATTCAGCATTGTACTGGCAGTCTCAGCCAAAACAATTAGGCAGAAAAAAGAAATAAACAGCATCCAAATCAGAAAGGATGAAGGAACATTGTCTGTATTTGCAAATGATAATGTTCTTATATAGAGAAAAGCCTACAGACTCAACCAAAATAGTGTTAGACCTTAGCAACAAATTAAGTAAAATTGCAGGATATATAATTAACATAAGAAATAAGTGCATTTTCACACACTAACAATAAAATATCTGAAAAATAAAGAAAAAAAGTCCATTTCACAATAGTATCAAAACCAATAAAATAGTAATAACTTTAACCAAGGAGGTGAAAGATCTCTACACAAAAACTTCAAGATTTTGATGCAAGGAACTGAAATAGATAAAAAACAAATGTAAAGATATCCTGTATTCATGGATCAGAAGAATGAACATTGTCAAAATGTCTATGCTACCCAAAGCTGCCTACAGATTCAATGCATTCCCATTAAAATTCCAATGGGTTTCATACTATACTGCAAAGCTACAATAATGAAAACAGTATGGTACTGACATAAAAACAGACACATATACCAATGAAGCAGAATCAAGAGTTTCAAAATAAACCCATGTAAATGCAATTACCCAATATTTGAAAAAGCAGCCAAGAATACTTAGCAAATTAAAAAGAAGTATTTTTAATCAACATTGTTGGGAAAACTGGATGCCCACATGCAGAAAAATGAAATTGGACATTTTTATGTTATACAAGTCTCAAAAATAAACAAGATAGATTAAAGATGTAAATGTAAGATAGAAAACCCTAAAACCCTCAGTAGAAAACTTATTTTTTAAAAACAGTTTTTAAAAATTTAAAAATTTTTAAAAGATTGTATTATTTTTAGAGATCAGGGAAGGGAGGGAGGAAGAAAGCTAGAGAAAGAACAATGTATGATTGCCTTTCACCTGCCTCCAGCTGGGGACCTGGTTGGAGACCTGACTTGCAGCCTGGGTATGTGCCCTGACTGGGAATTGAACCAGCGGCCCTTGGATTTGCAGGCTGGTGCTCAATCCATCAAGCCACACCAGCCAGTGTGAAAACTTCTTGTCATAGATCGTAACAATGATTTTTTTTTTTTTTTGATACAACACTAAAAGCACAAACAACAAGGCAAAAATTAAAAAGTGGGATTATATCAAGGAAAGCATCAACAAAATTAAATGATAGACCACAGAATAGGAGAAAACATTGGCAAACCATATACTTCATAAATGGCTAATATAAAAATATATAAAGAACTCATACAAATAAATAACAGCAAAAAAAGCAACCTGATGGAAAATAGGTGAAGGAAATTAATAGACATTTTTTTTCAAAAAGGAGATATAAATGGCCAACTGGCATGTGAAAATATGTTCAACATCATTAGTCATCAGGGAAATTTAACTGAGATATCACCTCACACATTTTACAATGCCAAACATCAAAAAGGCAAATTATAAAAATTTTTGACAAGGGGGTGATAAAAGGTAACTTTTATCACTGTTGTGCACTGTTGCTGGGAATATAAACTGGTATAGCCACTATGAAAAACAGTAGGAAAAATTAAAGACAACACTACCCAATGGTTCAGCAATCCTGCTTTGTGGATATATATCCAAAATAAATAAAAATAGATACAAAGAGAGACCTGCATGTTCATGTTCATTGCAGCATTATTCACCATAGCAAACATATATAAACAACCTAAGTGGCTGTCAGTGTATGACTGGATAAAGAAGATGCAAAATACACACATATGGGGCGGTGGGGGAGGTTGCTTGGGGGAAGAGAGAGAGAGATTGTTCAGCCATGAAAAAGAATGAAATCCATCTATTTGTGACAACATGATTGGTCCTTTAGACATTATGTTAAGCAAAATAAGTCAAACTAAAAGATACAAACATTGTATGATATCACTTAAACGTGGGATCTAAAAAAAGCTGACCTGGTAAAAACAGAGTTGAATAGCTGTTACCAATGGCTGGTGGTGCAGGAAATGGGGAGATCTTGATCAAAGTTTAAATTATAGAACATAAAAGGAAAAATAGAAATACTATCTTAAGGAGATTTTAACAACATTTACAAGTCCAAATCAGTCAAATGAGCAAAAAATAGAGATATAGAGTATCAAATAACATAATTGATAAGTAGAATTAAAGCTAGTCATTTATCAAAATGTGTACCCTCAAAAAATACAAAATACATCTGCTTACAAAGTGCAGTGATAATATTTATAAAAATTTATCATACGATAAAACATAAAAACAATAATTTTTATGAAGAAAAATTCTACCAAAAATTATCAGATCACAATGCAATAAAACTAAAATATAATATCAAAATGAAACAGAAATTTCTGTCAATGAAAATTAAAATGAGTCAAAATTTCCAAAATATTTAATGCAAATAATATAGTCAATAATATAGTCTAGAATATACATAATAAAGGAAAAGGGTGGTCAGATGAAATTGCATAGCCTTAATTATAGCTTAAGAATTTAAAAAGGAAATAAATATCATAAAAAAATAATAAACCGAAAACAAGCATTATAAAGATACCTTAATAACAAAATAGAAATTAACAGATTAGGTAGCAGAGTAATAAGACAAAGTAATAAAGAAAAAGAAACAAAACTATTTTCCATCATTAAAGGTGACCATTAGACTAATTTTTTTCTCCAAAAAAATAAGAAAAAATAATAATTATTAAGCACTGTCTTTTTATGAGGAAATACAGTTAATAATCAGTTGAAAAGAAATTTAAAAAAAACTAGGACAGCTAATAAATGATGATACTTTTTCAAAGTAGCATTTTGGACATGAAATAAAATAATTGTCAGGCAAAATCATCAGTGAATGCTGAAAGGAGGCAAAAACTGATGTGACAGGATATTTGCATACTGCCAAAATATCACCACACAGATTACTTGATAATAGCAACAGGAAAATAATTACTTTTATAATGAAGAAGTTTGGTTGTCACTCCCTTAACAAATGACCAAATTTAGTATCATTAATTATGAAAATGCTTGACAATATGTTCCACCTGATGTGATATAATATGAAGTAAACAACTCTTATGAAATATTACTAACAAAAGAAATATTTAACCTGAATGTAATCAAGCTATTATACCTAACTTCTATTTTAAAAGAAATTCAACATATATGCAAGGATATACATAAAATGACCCTGTAAAAAACAAGTCAAGTATCTAAAAGAAAATGATTTGGTATCCTAGAAAGTCATTGTTTTTAAAAACAGGAGAGAGGGGAGGAAAATTGTTTTAGTTATAAAAAAAAATGTGGTTGATATTTCAATCAAATGCAAAGTGAAAACTTGATTAGATGTTATCTTGAAAATGACTTGATCATAACAATTAGAAGACAAGTTTTAATTTCTATAGATATAATAATGTTATTTTGGTAACCGAGAAGGTCCTTATTCATGAAACATTTTTAGGGGTTATTATTTTTTTAAGTTTATTTTATTATTTTTCAGAGAGAGGGGAAGGGAGAGAGGCAGAGAGGGAGAGAGACATCAATGTGTGGTTGCCTTTCACCTGCCTCCAGCTATGGATCTGGCGGGAGACCTGGTTTGCAACCTGGTTATGTTGCCCTGGCTGGGAATCGAACCAGCGACCTTTGGGTTCGCAGGTCGGCACCTATCCACTGTTCCACCAGCCAGGGCTTTTAGGGGTTATTTATCATAATATATGCATGTTTTTTTTTTTTTTTTTGTAATGGTCAACAAGAAGATTGAGAAAGAAAGAGATGGAAAGGTAGAGAAAGGGAGAGAAAAAGAGAGCACAAAGCATTAATGAATTTTAAACAGAAAGAAGTAGGTAAAGATCTTTTTTCTGTTCAATCTGAAAGTTCTTTGTGCCTGAGTAGATGCAATTTCTTTAGATGCTGCAATCTGATGTGAGCACTACTAGAAAGTTCATGGCTATTTTAGCCACTCCAAACTGAATTACTACAATGAAAAATCTTTTACATGTCTCATTTGTTAAGAAATCCAAAGAGCTCAATGCATAAACATGCTACTTAGCCCATAGCAATACAATTTTTTAAATCAACCAATCCCCAGTCACAGGCAAAATTATATTTTTGGAGCCCTATACATGATGCTCCTAGAAAGTGCCAGGGTCCATGCATTCACGGAGAGGAAAGTTTTGGTGAACACTAATAACATTTGGAACACCCTATTGCTAGGATCATCCCATGACCAATTCAGCACTGGTGAGCCAGAATTTCACAGAACTCAAAGGGAAAAGAACATTAAGAAGCTTTGGATATGGTGGATGGGAAATAAAATAACACGTTAATAAATAATCTTGGTGATGAAGGCTATCATCATTACAAATCATCAAAAGCCACTTTCTGAGAAAGGAGAAAGGTCCCCTCTACTTCCAGCAGTCATACAGGTAAACATTCTGCCAAAATTAATTTTTGACCAATTTAATTTAAATTCACAGGCAATGGACTAAATGAGAGATATCATGGGAAGGTGAAAATCAAGAATATTCTCCCCTTTCCCCTCCCCACTTTCCTATCCCTGAACGCATGGATCCTGGCACTTTCTAGTAACCCTGTAATTAAGGGGAATCGAGTGACTAGATCTGGCCAATGAAACATGGGCAATAAAAATTGATGTGGGTCCTTCCCAGGCTGAATGAAGCAGTGAAAAATCACTGAGACAAACTCAGCAATGGCCAGGTTCCCTGAATGTCTAAGTGAAAAACTAAGGGCCCTTCCACTGTATGTATGTTAATATAATTAAGCCTTTTAATTTTTAAGCACTGAGATGCAGGTGTTAATTTATTAACACAGTGAAATGTAGCCCATCCTAATACAGATGGCTTCTTCTTTCTTCACTGAGCAAGGATTTTTGCTTGGCTGCTACAGTACCTACTGGCATAGTCTTTGAATTTGCAATTGTTAGGCATGTAAGACTAGCTCCTTGAGGGAACGTTACCATTACCTCTATTTGTTCAAACTTGAGAATCACCCTTCACAGATTCTTGAACCAAAGGTGCAGTTGCTACTGAAATCTGTGTTTTAGGTACCTCCTGAAGAGTAATACACCTGGTGTGTTCTCTCAAAGCCACGCACTTCAATTGCTGACCTCAGCACTAGACATCATGTGCCTGCAATAGTATTTGCTCTATATCCCTTTTGGCAAAAAAAAAAAAAAAAAAAGTGTTTATTACATTCCTTTCAGAGAAGTACTGATTAAATTTTAGCAGCTCAATATGCATCTTTGTTTGGTTCCTTTCCTTCTCAAACCTAATACGCAAGATGTTTACTAAAATTCCAGGAGCTTTTGTTTCTTTACTTTTTGTTTTGTTTTATTTTGTTCTTGGATCAAACATTTGTTTTTCATTTTGATTTTGAAATCTGTAGTCTCCCACAGTAAGAAAGATGAAATCAATGACTTCTGTTCAAAGAAATCATATTGTTCTTCACTCCCTGATTCGGATAACTTTATCCTGCAGGGTTCTAACTTCAGCTCTAGAATTGAACTGATTAGCTATCCTTTGATATATATCTAATTTGTTGTGACTTCCCTTCATGTTCTAATTCTGTAACTTTCCTGAGTGTGTCCCCTTTGGGAGAGACAATTGTTAAATCTCCACTCATAGTAACCATGTTATAGAATCCCATCTAATATTTCTTTGATAGTTTATGCTAATCTTTTGGTTTTTCCTTTTCAAATCTGAACTAATTTTTCTTCCTTCTCTTTCAATGACTGTCTGGTCTGGACTAGAAGAGTCACTTTTTTTCCTTTTATATAGCATAGATTTGACTTCTAAGATTCCAGTTTTTAGGGAATGATCTTCTTTTAACTTAATTGTTGGTTTTTCTTTACTTAACTTTCTATAATTCACTGCTCCTACTCTATTATGTCCTGAGAAACTATGATTCCCAGAGACGGCACTGTAGACACAGGTCTTTTTTGACTACCTACTTTGGGTACTTAATGATTTCACTGAATTTTCCTCATTCTAGGCTCTATGTGTCAGATTTATAACACAGGGCTTCCATTCCTTCTTTCCATTTAATTCAATCAATTAAGTCATTGTTTCAGGCAGTGCTGCAATTGCTTGCAAAGTCTGAGTCTTATAGGCACAGTTGCTAAAATTTAAAGATACCCACATGTCATACAAATTCATCAAGTGTAAGGCCCACACAGTTTCCCCCTTTATTCCTGAAGACTTTTTTAAAACATCAAATAGAAAGTATAGAATTTGAATAAACTAATCTAGAAAGGCTTATATACATGCCTGGCCTGAGATAGTTTGAGCTAGAAGCTCATACTAATTCTGTATAACACATGAAGTCTCTTCAGCGTAAAATCCTAGCCTGCAGTCCTGTCTGACAAACATTATAAACACAGAAAAAACATATTCAGCCCATTAATACAATAACATCACTTGGAGTCATCTCATGAAAGGGTTTGGGTTGGTCAACACTCAGTGAATTTAAGTTACCCCTGACTTCATCTTCGAGCCTCTCCAAAAGGGTCAGATTCCATAGGTAACAGTGTATGACTGAAAGAAGATGAGTGGGCTCCCCAAGGAAGACACAGAAATAGTGGAGCCACTGACTTTTTTCCATTTCATTAATTTTAGATTTTGTTCCTAAAAACTAATTCTTTCTACTTAACTCCAGTTTATCACCATTTGTCACATCATAATCATGTGTCATTTTCTAATGTCTTCAGAGAGCACTAATTTATTTTTAATCTTTCATATTTAACACTGCAGGCATTTACAGCCATAAGTTTGCATAGAATGACACATTTTGTTACTTCATAGAAATTTTTATAAAGCACTTATTTTTCATTACTTTTAAAACAAAAGTTTTAATAAGTTCAGCAATTTTTCCAAAGTTGTACAGATAGTGAATATCAGACCCCAAAAGCTTCAGTTTCCAATTCTCTTTCTACTGAATGTCATGAATTTGTGTTGTATGGTTGTGGGGTTAACATCTGACATAGACACTGTCTTAAGGTGGAACTAGGGCTGAAGGAGGCTCTTAACCTAATACTGACACCCATCTTGTAATACGTTCTCTTCTTAACAGCCAACTGATTGAGGGATTAGAGACTAAGCTTCAGCTTTAATGGTAAGAAGAAAGATCTCTTCTTCCTCTCACTACCTATAAGGTCTGCTTATCACAGGTACTGCTGAGATTCTGGTGGTAAGTATCCAATAAACGTTTCCCAAGAAGCAGATAAAATCTAAACTCTCAGATCTTGGATATTTCTACATTGCAGAAAACCTGGAGAGAGATACTTAGAAAATAAGTGGAAAAGTTTTCACCAGGAAGAACCCAAAAGATACACAAAATATTTACTTTCCTATTTTCTGCTGTGAAACACTTTTAGTTCACTTTAGTTTTAGTTTTAGAAACACCATACTTCATGCAGCAGCCTTTGGTGTTTTGTCAAAGAAGCAACTGCCTTGAAGATCTACTCATAGTCTCAAAGACTGCACCTGCTAGCCAACTTTGCCTCACCCCTTGCCCATCATCCGCACTGGCAACTGAAAGTCTGGTGAAGATTTGGCCTTGCTTTGCTCCACAAGCTTATTTTTTATATATAAAGTTGAAAAGTGGTCCATAATGAAAAATAGAGCAATGTTCTATCAGATGGTAACTAAGAAAAGTTTGGCATTATCTTGAAAAGTGTTTTGATGGATGTTTATGAGTCTGTGTAAAAGCAAAATACTTTCCTAAAATTTTTACCAAGGCTTTACTTCTGTAATAATTAATATTATACTACATATTTTCCATTTGCTCACCTGAATCCATCTTCACCCTTCTTCATCCTGATCTATTCCCCAGAATATTGACTTCTGTTGACTGCTTACGGTGATTTTTTAGCTCATTGATTTCCAACTGGATTGATTGAATAGAGGTCACTGAATAGACCTCTTACAGTGTAAGAAAGTGAGGTTAGAGGTACTTATTCTCTCTGTTCCTTCTTTCTAAGTGATACAGGTTAGCTGTTTCCTTTGACCAAAGGCTCCAGCTCCTGTTTGAGGTGCTGTCTCCATACTGCTACCTTCTTTAGGTTGCAGTAATTGCTTCCTGTCCTTCCATCTTCAGATTTAGAAATTGCAATAATTTCCTGCTATTGCTAGTACTTGGGAATTTACTATCCTTCACTGATTTCTCTAGTCCCTGCTGACAGGATGATGAGTGTGTCATCTGAAACCCTGACTGGTATGTAGTGTATAAAGTATTCAATTGTGAGTAGTATAAGATTAATAAAGGGAAGCATAAGAAATAATCATTACCTGACATCAAAATATTTGGTCTTGATTTGAATTTGATTTCTGCCAATTTCCAGAAGTTTTAGAGAAGTCATTGACCTCTCTAGAACTTCAGTTTCCTCAAGGGCAAAATACTTTCTCAGAAGACAATCTTAAACAGGATAGAAATTGGTACAATTCTAGATAGGGTAGAAATTGGTATAGTGTCTAGAAAACATATATTGAGTAAATGAGGGTCATGGTGGTTTTTGGATGGTGTCTACAAAGCTAAGCCAGACTTATAAGTCCTAGAATCTTCTTGACTATATGGTTCATGGTATGGTTGACTCGAGAGAAATTTTCATGATACTTGAAATGTAGAAGTGAAGCAGCCACCATTCGGCTCTCAACAGAAATGTAGGGCCAGGAGCTCTTGCAGATGACACATGTCCTTAAAATATGCTGGCCCACCTTGTTGGTGTGGGGAAGATCCTGGACCCACAGTGTGTCAGCTTCTACTAAGCCTTTCAGTTTTTCTAAGTCCTGGGCCAGGTGAAAAGGAACCAGTGTCTTTCACACATTTCCCACATCACCAAGAATGGAAGTATTCAGAGACAGACACTAGTTCCAATGTGTCTTCATAGATTCCAATTTGTCCTCACTCCCCTGGATTTTATGTCCAGGTTTGCTTCCTAACAACTGGTTTTGTGGACTTACTGTGTTTAGGCTCCTACCAAAGATAGGCAATTTCTGTAGGCTTTTCACAAACTCCCACATTTGTGGATGGTTTAACCCATATTATATTATATTCCTTTATTCTTTCTACTTTACTCCAATTGAATTGATAGAATTTAACTCATATGTTTGTCCTCTTCTCTTCCTTCCCTATTAGTGACATGATCACATATATGACTAAGCACCTAACACAGAACATTAGAATACATTCTCCAATATAAATTAGAAGAGCAGAACAATGTAATAAGAATTTTTATCTTGTTGGATAATGAAGTAAGGAAAAACAAAGAAAAATAATATTTAAGTTCAGAAATCTGGATTTCAAAAATGAAACCCTCTACCTTTGTCCTGTATTTCAAGAGGAGCTAAAAGTTTCTATCTTTATAGCTTTGTTTTTCTCCATTCTACAGGCACAATAAAAAAGTTTTGTTCAGTGTTTGGGAAAGAAAATGGGGAAGCAATGACTGATTATTAAATTTTACTGGGGTTATTGAACACACCTTATGCTTCTTTCTTTCCTCTCAGATTTCTGTTATTGTCCAGCATGTTTAACTTCCAATGCTTTGCACCCAGATAGAATTTCATGCTCATTTAGTACATGATACCTTTAGAGCTGACAGAAGGGATCCACCTAACAGCCCAGTGACCCTGAGCTTCAGCCCAGAAAGCTACAGAAATAGGCTTCTTTGTCTCCTTGATTCTCTATGGGTCATTTAATAGAAGCATTTTCTCTATTCTTTTTCCTTTTGAATGGTGCTTTTGTGAGTTGGAGTCTTGATGCAGCTGTTAGAAACCTTCCACTTCAGAGGTTAAACTACAGATCTAATGAGAGAAAATTATTTTTAGCTTAACCTCTGATACTATAAATTCCAGGGAATTTTTGAATTAAATTTTATGACTTCATAGGAAAAAAAAATAGCAGGCTGCCAAACTGTCTTTAACTGCCTCATTCGCTCTCCCTCCTTTTAAGTAACATTTAACTAGGTGACTTTTACAATATTATTTTAAATTTCTTTTGGTAGCAATTATCGTGATAGTTAATGCAACAAATTTCTCAGACTCTTCTTTTTTGTGTGTTTGTTTTCTAATTGGACCTCTATCTCTGACTATCCATGCTAAACTAGCAAAACCATTCATTGCCCATGATCAATGATATGTGAGCAGAGATTCTTTTCTCTTCTCTAAACAGTGGAAAATGGGATTTACCCCATAGGTCTAATATTGAGGCTGATGGAAAAATACATATATATAACCACTTTATCCTTGAAAGCTGAAGTATTTCTCCTGAGGTTGAATTTCATCAATAAATAACTAACTCAGTCAATAAATAAAATAGAAGTAGAGTTGTATTAGAAATAAGCCCAGTCATGATCACTCAGGAAATTCCCCTCTGCAATGACCTACCTGAGCTCTAGGCTTCTCTTCTCTGAATCCCAACTTAGCAAATTAACAATTTCACCTGAGAGGAGGGACTAGAAGAGACAGAGTAAAAGGTGAAAGATTTATACCATCTGAAGAGAAACCAGAGTATGAAGAGACAGAGTAAATGCGAGGAAAGGCCTTGGTTGTAGGCTGATGATTATGAAAATACTGCATAAAAGATTTATTGTACAACTACTATGTGTCCGGCAATGGGGGACTGTAAGGAAAACATGTGGGGATGCCAACTGGCTGGAAAGAAAGCAGCACATTACTATATAGTAGCTATACAGTTAATAAGCCCTACTTACTAATAATGTTACAAAGTGAGCTTTTATGCTCAAGAAATTTTGCATGATTGCTAGGAAATGATGGGCCTCCTGAATGACCAAGAGCAAGTATAGCTACTTTCTAATACCAGGGAAGGGCATGTTCCAAGCAGGTCTTGAAGTGAGGTTAGAAAATCTCCCGGGTGAAAGTGCTACGTGTATTGTAAAAGCTAGACACTGCAGCATGGAGGGGTGCTAAGAAACAAAGAGAGGCACTCTCTTATGAACAGGATCGACACCTTGCAGTCTTAGTTTGAACATTAAAAAGATGCACCCGTAATTTTTTTCAAAATATGGTAAAGCCAGAGAAGCAGTCATGATGATAAGGACAACATTCATTACTTTACCACCTCAGTGGTGTTCTAAATCCTTTACAAGTATCACTTTATAGCCAAATCAATATTATTGTCACCACTTAAAAGAAGTGGAAGCAGCTGTTCAGAAGATTCAAAAGCCTAAGTTCATGTAGCAATGAGTAAAGGAACTTAGATTCAAGTCTTAGGTCAATCTTATTCCAGAGTTTATGATTTGAATACTAAAGGTAGAGAAAACAGCTCAGACAATAATAGCCATTGTGAGCTTAGATAGTGAGATGAAATGTTATGGAATCCAAAAGGATGGAATTTGAGTCTTGAAGGATGGCAGAATTTGGGGTGTTCTAGGAAAATAAATTAAATGAATAAAGTTATAGAGGCAAATAATGAAGGAATGTTTGGAATCAGTGAACCACAGGCCTGGATTTCCTCAAAATGTTTGTGGATTAGTTACATATTATTCATGGATACCATTTAGCCATAAAATGTGCTATTGAAGCATTTAATTATCTTCTTAAATTATTAAAATTACTTAAAAGATGGAAAAACACTTGACAATTTACTGGAAATTTCTAACTGGCTGGCCTAGTTGTACCAATGAACTAAGACAAATTTCAGGTATATCTAACATATGTGTGTATGTATGTACTATCAGAATTATTTTTAAGTCAAGAACTAAAATTCCCACATCTAGCCCCCAAAAGAACCAAGTCTCCCTTTGCAAATATCTACAAGACTACTTTGGAATGATGAATTCAGGGTGGACCTGGAACCAAATTGTACTTTACTTTTGGATAATTAAAAAATAAAAAAATAAAAAAACCATTTTTGATTCCAGCAGAAACTCCTCATATATGTTAGGGAGGCATGTAAACACAAAACTCTGGGAAAAATAAGTTCTTGAGATGTTTTGACAGCAGTCCCATTGCTCAAACTAGAACAAGACACAAAAATAATAACTTCACTAATTACCCTTAGCGACATGTATGTCTTTATATTAATCAAGCTTTGTCATATATTAACAAAAACTTAGTGCACTAATTTGTCCCAGAGAAAGAATACAGGGGTCTCATTTTCCAGTGATTTAGAAATTGTTGATTATTAAGCTTTCCCAACAAAAATTCCTGCGATTGTAGTAGAAGCTGCATTTTCTTCATTTGGGAAGATTAATTCCCTGCTAACTGATTTATAGGTGAAGACAGTTTCATAGCATGAAAGATAAAGTATGGTGTGCTAGATTGACTTTCTGATGCAATGTGTTACTTTTTTTTTCCTTAGAAGACTGTCAAATACACATACTCATATCCCTTAAGTTGGCTATAGAGTAAACAATGAAGTCCTCAATTTTTAAAAAAGACTTTGGCTCATGTTGGGTTTAGCTTGCTCACAAGAGAGTACAGTGAATCAGTTAATCAATTAATTTAAAAGAAACTCCATGCTTATAATCATAATCAATAGTTATTTAATCAACCTGGGAATGTTGACTGTATCATTAAGCTATATCTGAGGTAACTAGCAACCTTATTTTGTTTGTTTGTTTTATAAAACAGGAAATCCATGGGATTCTTTCTTTAACCTGAATAAAGACATGCAGAGAAATTTAGGAAAAAATTGTTTTTTCTTTTTCTTCAGGTCAAAGGATTCTTAGACAAATAAAGAACTATGGCCTCGTTAATGTCAAGTCATTTTCTTTCCAGTTTTCAAAATCCAGACTTCCATGCAAGTTCAAAAATTAGGATAGGCATAGACGGAGTAGGAATCCAGCCTTGGGGTTAGTGGAGATCAGAGGCCATGTGCAAGCTTGGCGGAAAAAACACACTATAGAAGAAGGTTTATAATAGATCAGAGAAAACTTAATCAGAAGGGGTTTTATTATTAAAGCCTAAATATACTCTTTTGTTTCCAAACCTCCTGATTCATAATGAAGCTTCACCATATTTGTTCTAGACAGTTTCTTAGGTGCTCAGCTACTACTTGCATTTTATCTGATTTTACGACTTGACTAGAGGTCCTACGGTGGAATCATACTCTTAAGAATCTGCAGCTATACTCTCCTTGACCTTAAAGGAATGTCTTTAGAACAACAAACCTAAACCTTTGTCCCCATCAATATCCTTCAGCAACCACAGGCTGAGGAAGTGCTTCAAAGTTGGTCTTTTTAACAGAGAATGAGGGAGGAGCGGAGTTAGTCATCCTGGCTGTGTGGTGTGCGTCAGGGTTTCAGCAAAGCATGAGTAGATTGAGACAGCACTCCAGACAATTCTGATACGTTCTAGAGAAATGAGCGTCATTCTTTCCTGCCCCCAACCCTGTGTTGAGAGTGTTCTGGCTGGGGCTGTCTGTTCCCAGGCGGGAAGGAGTTGTCTTATGCACAGGCAAACCAACCCACAATTTAAGCCAGTGATGAGCATGGGTACCCATATCAAGAAAAGAAATTAACTATTCAATGACTGATAATGAAAATTAAGAGCATTAATATGATAATCATTAAAAAATTAGGACTCTCTTTGATGTTCTAATTTGTCTTTATTTTGAAATACACTGCAGGTGGCCAGGGTGGTAGGGATACTTTTATAGCTTTAATGTTTAGAGTGGTCATGCTCTTTCTTAGTCATTTTCTGCTTTTAGGTCAGAGACTCAACCTGGGACAAGGTAGATTCTGTTTAAACGGTCTCTGTGTGTTGGAACTGTAATAATCCCAGGGCTCCCTCCAAAACACACAGGGCCCCTGACACAACAATCCTCTAAACATCTTGGCCTACTGAGATTTTACATTAAAAACCATGACTCAAACTTTTCCAGTTTGCACTGTATGATTATAAAACAGGTGGCTCATGAGGAAGCATGCAAATGAAGTACATGGGAAAATATTATTTGAGGTGATTGGATAGCAATCGTATCCTCCTTCCGATGGTACAGCTTCCAACTCTGTCATGATGATGGGCCACCATAAAGTGGTGGGTGAGGAGCAATCAGCTCTCACATTCAACCTGCCTTTAATAGACCTTTATCTGATAGTAGGTTCTCTCTCTTGCTGTCCTGAATAAATAGCAGCTGAAGAAAGGCAGTAATTAAGGAGGTAGGGCAGGGATCTCACCCTACCCACCACTCCAGGCATTGGTATTTGTTCTTTCCCTTCTGGATACCACATTACAGTATTTGCAGATGCTCAGTGAAACACAGATCAAGTTTTAGGAATCTGGAGTAAAAGGAGAGTGTCTTTTTTTTTTGGAAGACTTCAATATATTCTTAATCTGTTCTTTTTGCTATGTTATTGTAACTTTTTGCTTCAAATAATTTGGTCTTACAGAAAAGCTGTAAGAATAGTGCCACAAACTGTATAGTACTCTCATCCAGAGTTCACAGTTGTTAATGTTTTGTAATACTTACTCATCATTGTGTATGTTTATGGGTAATACTTTTTCTGTATAATTTGGCAAAATGTTGCAGTCATAATGCCAGTTTACTCCTAAATATGTAGTATGCATTTTCTAACAACAATAATATTCTCTTATATAACCATAGCACAATTATCTAAATGATGTAAACAATAGTAGCACAATCTTTTAATCTAGTCAACAGGTCTTATTCAGTCAGATTCCACCAATTTCCAGAACTAATGTCCTTAATTGTTATTTTAAGGTCCAATCAAAGATCAGGGATTGCATGTCAGACTTTCTTTGCCTTCCATAGTATTAACATTTTTTGAAAAGTTTTTTTAGAAAATTTCAATATTTAGGCTTGGATGATGTTTTCCTGTGATAAGATTTAGGTGACTCGTTTTTGGCAGAAACATTACAAAAGTGGCATTGGTGCATCATATGTAAAGTCCCGTTATTTTGGTTTGTCCCATTAATGCTTGATAAATATTATGGTTCATTTGTACTGCTTAATCCCTTCACTATGTCACCATCCCCTGATGTCCCTCCCGCTGCCAAATTGTAATCTTCTCACATATTTCTTTCTTTGCTAGCTGGCATTTTACTACAATGAAAAGCCCCACCCCCATCTATATATTAATTATGAAGAAATATACACCTACTAAAACATTATGTTTCTAGGCCTTTGTGAGGGATATAGCTAGAAAATAAATGTAATGTGTACACACACATACACACAAGTACACACATATCTGTGTCTGCATCTATCTATATCCTACATGTCTTAAAAATCATGAATTTACACTAACACCTTCAATTCAAATCCAACACCATATGCTTAATTTTTATCTTCTTTCTTTCCATATGTTTAACTTATTTATTTGCTCATTCCTAGAATATAGAAAAAGTAGTTCAAAAATATTAACCCATACTGCTTCTACAAACAAACTTGGCAACTGAATTCAATATTTGTTTACAGTTCCTTAAATATGTAGTCAGAGGGCATAAAATGAAAAAAAAAAAAATCAACATAGTTCCAAAGTTTGAATTAGTTGTCACATCCTTATTAAGTGTAGTTACATTATACATTTGAAAAATAATTAAGTTAATGAGTTTCTGTTTCCATTCCATTTAAGTTTCCCCCCACATCTTTGTTGATTTATTAATTTTTTTGAGAGTATACAAATAACATGGTCCTGAAGTTAGGATTATACAAGGAGACAGAAGAGTTATCAAGCCTCTACCTTAAACACTTCTGCTTTTTGCTTTCAAATATGCTGTTAATCACAAACTAATCACAAACCATTTTCTGGTTTATCTTTCACATAGGTACCTATGGTATTGTTTTATTGTTTTTTTTAAAAATTGAAAAATATATATGTATATAATTTTATTTCTTCCTTTTTCATATAAGATAGCTAACATTCTATCTATGTTACATTTTGCTTTTTTCATATTACTTTTGCATTTAAAAGTAAATATTTTTAAAAATTACTTCATTTCTTATTTGCTGTAGGTTTATAGTAATCCATTGTGTAGGTAGACCATAGTTTATTCAACCAAACTCCTATGTGAGCATTTGAATTATTTCTAATATGAGGTAATTTCAAACAAGTACACAATTAATTATCTTGTGTTTATCTGAGTCAAATGCATTATAGTTGTGATAGATTTATCAAATTCCCCTCACTGATTTGCGATCCCACCAGTCGTGGATGGGGTGCCTGCTCCCGCATTGCTTTACCACCAGTGTCAGGCTTTGCAGTCCGAGAAGTGGGAAATTATATCTTCATGTAGTTTAAATTTGCATTTCTCTGATTGTGACTGAAATTGAATAACTTTTTATGTATTTAGGAGCCATTTTGAATTATTTGTTCATGTCTTTGGCCAATTATTATACCAGGTTTGAATTTCTCTCTAAATTGTAAAGGATCATTATAGTGATAGTGTATGTATAATAACTCATAATGAATTATCATATTTGGAATATTAGCTCCTCATTTGTGATGTATATTACAAATATTCTCTACTTGTTTTTTACTTATCTTTTTATTTCCCTTGTGTGGTTTTTGCTAAGCAAAGATTTTTGTTGTAATTTTTTTTTTTAATTTTATGAAGTTACATTTATTTGTGGAGAAGTTTTTTCCTCTTCTTTTACAAAGCTTTTGTCTCCAATGGACTTATATAGTTGCATTGTCTAGTAGCTCTAATTCAGTGTCAAATAGTAGTGGGTATTGTGGTGTATCCTTGTCTTGTCTTGATCTTGAAATATTCTTAGGGTTTTTCCATTTCCTGGCATCTTTTTAAAAAAGGTTTTACTTGTTATTTTTAGAGAGAGGGGAAGGGAGAGAGGCAGAGAGGGAGAGAGACATTAATGTATGGTTGCCTTTCACCTGCCTCCAGCTACAGACCTGGCTGGAGACCTGGCTTGCAACCTGGTTATGTACCCTGTCTGGGAATTGAACCAGCAACCTTTGGGCTCACAGGATGACATCTTATCCACTGTGCCGCCAGCCAGGGACATCTTTTTCTTTCTTTTTCTTTTTTTTTTTTTTTAATTTTATTGTTGTTGTATTACTCTTTTTCTTTTTCTTTTCTTTTTTTATCCTCCTGTGTTTATTGATTTTAGAGAGAGGAATAGAGAGAGAAATAAACCAATATGAGAGAGAAACATCCATTTATTGCCTCCTGTACACTCCCATACTGAGACTGAACCCACATCTTAGGTATGTGTCCTGACAAGAAATCAAACTTGCAACACTTTGGTGTATAGGATGATGCTCCAACCTACTGAGCCACACCAGCCAGGGCAACTTTCTTTCATTTTGAGAAATCGGTAAGTTTGGGACAATAGACATTCCTAATATATTAGCCATGTAATTTACAAAATTAAGAAGTCATATCATCCCTCACAATCTATAGGGCACAGAGCAAGAACACAAATGGAGATCCTTATAATATACCTAATATTTTAAACCTTTAAACCAAGCAAACAAACTGTAAAAAAGAAATGTATTTCATCCTTCTGCCTTGACAAAAATATCTCTACAAGGGCCTAAAAGGCCAAATTTGAGATTAGAATTTCATCTTCCTCACTTTTTTTCTGGATCACAATGGCTTGGAGAGAGGTAAGAGCAAGACCCCTGACCTTTTGCTTTTTTCTTCCTAACCACACACAGCAGATGCACGTGTACAATATGCATGAGACCACATGACCAGCTCTTTCTACATTCTTCTGTACCTCACTGTCCCCACAAACAGCTGTCTCTGTCTGCTCTTTGGATAATTAATTCTTAGGAATACTGTCTTGGGAATGAGGTCCCAAAAGCCCCTAGAAATGAGTTTAGGGTCATTTGAACATGAAATTTCAGATGTAATATACACAGAACATGGACAAAAAAGCATGGTTTGGTGTTCAAAGTCCACTTGATCCTGTGAGATCCTTGTCTCTTGCAGACTGGCCTGGTTAGAGGAAGCTCAGAGTGATCCTAAAAAAAAGGCTGGCCTTTGTGAGTCTAAAGGCCATATGTTGTAATGTTAAAGACATAATAAAGCAAAAATATTTTGGCCTATCAAATTTTGTTTTCTATGTATAAAATTAACCTAGTAATTAATTACGCATTTGGAAATCTAAGTTTAGAAAATAATGTTAAGGATGTGAAATCATTGCAGAATAATATATGATGGCCTAAAATAGAAAACTGTAGAAATGTTCATCACTCAGCACTAAGTAAACTACGATGATTTTGCCTATTGGAATATTAGTTAGGCATTAAAATTGTTATTTGAAAGATTATATAATCATATGGAACAATACTTATGGCATAAGATTAAGCAAACTGGAATATATAAATTGCATATAATTACACATATAATTTGATATAAGCTGGGTTAAAATAATTTTATCATATGAATGAAAAAAGATAGGAACTCTATGTAGTGTATCAGTAATTCAAAGTATAAAATTGTTTCCAAACTTCTTGGAGAACAAAAATAGCTTCACAGGGTATCAGTGTCCATGTTGTAAGTATTAAGGCTAACAGTTTAATTTTTTTTCCTGATTTGTTTTTCTGAGGCTTCAGATTTTCTTTCCTGAGCATTCATTACTATTCTAATGAAGAGCACTATGATAAGAAAGTCAGACCTACTTATCTCTAAGGTACTTTCCAATTCTAGCATGGAAATATTTTTATCTCTGAATAATCAAGAGCACGCTACATTCTTCACTTTCATTGCTGTCTCTGCCCTATGCATAGTAAGACAGGATTAATAGTTGATGCCTCTCTTAAAATAGAGGAACTTTAGCTAAACTCTCAAATAATCTAGAAATTTTGAGACAGCTTCCTGTGTTGGACAGCCAATTTCCTTGTAGTAAGCACTCATGAATGTGGAGTATAACTATACGTAGACTGACCTGATGCCCTGGTCATTAATGTACTTTAGCATTCTCTGCATTAACAGAGATTTTATTCCAGCTTAAAAGCACATTGGATTCCATGGGGTTATCCAAAAGAGTTACAAATGGCCTCAGCTGGCTATTGTTTCTTGCTTCTGATGAAAAATGAAATCAATCTGCTAAAAAGATTTTAATAGCATTAGAAAGTTTCATTGCATGACATATTTTCTGGTATTTTAAAACCACCTCTGATATTGTCTGTAGCTTAGATCTAGATCAAAACTTGGTGTTTTTAAACAAAGAAGGTGGTGACACAACCCTGTGTGAAACATAGCTTGATTCTGAAAACTAAAGGTTAAGCGCTGGGCCCAGCATGGACTTAACAGTCACTCAGAACTGTATTGAAATGCAAGCTTTGTCACTTAATGTCTGCCCATCTTGGTACTGCTTATTTACCTCTTCAGAATCTCAGATTAGAACTCTACAAAAGGTGAATAATCTTCTTAATGTGTAGGCCTGTTGCAAATATTAAATGATGCAATTTTAGAAAATATATAGTAGGGGTTCGATAAGTTTAAAATTTAGTAGTCTTCATAATTGCCTAGTGATGTGAATTCCAATAGGACAACATAAAAAGTCAAAATTGAAATGTTAATTCTTTGCAGATCCCCAGGTGAAAGTATCAAGTCAATGAATGGGGAAAAGAAAAACAACAACACTTGTCCAAGTATGGATTCTTGAATTGACTCATTGAATAAACTCTCCAGGGCTAAGATATGCTAAACAAGAGAAAGGATTGTGACATGCATAATTGGTAGCAATACATTTTTGGGCCTCAAAATGATAAAACTAGCCATGAAGATGAAATAAGTAGGAAAATATGTTTTATAGGAAAAATTATGGGAAATTAAGTAAGTAGATAAAGTATCATTCAATTAATAAACCGCTATTGGTTAATGTGAGACAAACATTTTTATAGTATATATTTTTTATATTATTAATATTTTCTATTATTTTATATTACAATGTTGTCCTTGCTAATCCTCAACTTGATTTACTTGACAAAAATAACCACCTTATAATTTTACTGCCAATGTTAAATAAGACTTTTTTAAGCACCTAGCCAAATGTTTGGCACTAGTGGGTGCTCAATTATCAAAGCTCCATTTAAAACTGCAGCCAGTCTAGAATAAAACCTCCCCCTGAAAAGGGACACTCGATATGCTAGGTAATGAGAAAAGTCTAAAACAGAAAGGCAATTTCTGACTCTAGTCCTTTTGACTGTACTTGCCCAGAAACGCTTTCCTAGAGCCCCGATGAACATCCCTCAGGACTGTGACCACGAATTACGCCTCAGGCTGCAATCTCATCCTGGAGATGCTTTCAGGGGCAGACATTAAGTGGGTGTTGCATAGTTATAAAAATGAGCAATGCCACCATGCTTTAGACAAAGCAGCAGACTCTTCCCGACTCTCAGATACAGAAGCCTTGACCAATCTAGGAGACCAGAGCTCCCTCAATGCTTACCTGGACATTAATGCCACTTTAAGAGCTTCATTTGAATCCCCTTGGGTGTCCTTAGAACATGTGGCGTGTGAACTGAACAAAGAGCGGCTGCGGCTCTTATTGGCTCTGTAGCCTTATATAAGACACTCAGCTTCTCCAAGTCTCATTTAGAAAAGTGGAACAAAATTTCCTGTCCTGACTACCGCAAAGGGTCATATGAGGGTCAAATGGGATAATGGATCTAAATATGCTACAGGGAAAACAAAATGTAATGTTCTTTACAACATAAACTAGGATTATTATGTTCAGAGGCAAAGAGATTATTACACTTTTAAAGCCTTTTAAATGATGTGAAGAAATATGGCCTTGCAAATGTAGCCAACAGGAAACTCACAGAGGCAGTGAAAGAAGCTGACACTAACAACATAAATGAAAACCACTGGAAATCGCAAGCTCTGGTTCGGGTCTTCCCCTGCTGGCATTTTCCCTTTTTTTTTTTTTTTTTTGGTATCATTTAAATTTAGCTACTGCAGACCTAAATTTCTTGTTCTTTTTCTTTTTTAAGATTTTATTTATTATTTTTCAGAGAGAGGGGAAGGGAGAGAGGCAGAGAGCGAGAGAAACTTCAACGTATGATTGCCTTTCACCTGCCTCCAGCTACAGACCTGGCTGGACAACTGGCTTGGTTATTGTTACCTGGTTATTGTTACCCTGGTTGGGAATCAAACCAGTGACCTTTGGGTTCACAGGCCAGCGCCTTATCCACTGTGCCACCAGCCAGGACTTATTTTTCTAATGTACGTTTACCCTGTGAACGCCTCCAACTGTAACCAGAAGAAAAGCAGTAGATGGTGAAGATGAAAAAGAAGGGAGAGGAGGAAAGGAAAAAAGGAGACAAAGAAAGTTCTGGGGAGTGCTCCAAAGCCACCTCTTAGAAAGTCTGCTCTCACCCATTCCTATATTTTAGAACTCAGAAATCATTGGCCACTTAAGCAAACATCATCACGCATGATGAGTGTACTAATACTGTCTCTTTGCCTGGTGGAATATTTGCATAGTTACTGGTTTTACTGGTTATTCTAGGATGATATTTATCATTCACTGAAAGTTTCAAGGGCAAAACAAATATGCTAGAGAGAAATTTGGGAGAGACTTTGAAGCTATAAAATATTACCTCTTGACAGCAAGATATTTTATTGTGCCTGGTGGGCTGGGCTTGTCAATGTAACATGAAGATTAAATCCTCAACTGGCAGTGAATTTTTATATCTTGCCAGAGGCAAAACTATAAAAGGTCATTTTAAGCAAACTGATGTCTGCAGAAAGTGGTGCAGCAAGATGCTTGTGGGAATGAGGACAGCCTAGTGCAAATGGACTTCTGCAAGGTCCAAGGTCACAGATACCATAACAGGAGTAATCCACTGAAGATGGCGGGCTACATTCACCAAAAGCTATCTTCATGCGGAGAAAGTGAATTCTTAGAATTTGCTGGAAGAGCCCTCATCTTTGATTGTCACAGAGTTCCAGCAATCCTTTGATCACTACTGACTTACCTAGTACCAGGAAGCAGAATGACCCCATAGGGATTGAACTTTCTCTTATAAATGCATGATGTCATTATGTTAAGATCCACCACACAGATCATGATTAAGATACTTGTTCCCCAATGTATAGATGAAGAAACTAAAGGTTAAAGAAGCCACAGAGCAAGCAAGTATTGATGTCAGCTGGAGTACAATGCAAGCCACTTGAGCTCCAAAGTCAATTAGTTTTATCAGTTTATTGTATGTGTATGGCTTCCTATTAAAAACAAAGTGTGAGCCAGAAAGTAGGAACAGAATGTTACAGGTCATTGGCAGTTACCCAACTTCTATTGATTTCATTTTTTTAAATATTTTTCAAAGAAATTAATGATAACATCTTAGGCATGATACCATTTAATAAGGAAGGTAAAAATAATTTTACATATTTTTGAGCATTATATGAATATTAGTGGATAATAATTTATTTGCAGTGCCTGGAGCATTGTAGGAATTCAACAAATTTTACTATCTTAATTTAGTCTAATATCTCTCTCTAAGTACTGAAGTACCTTTCCGGCATAAATGGATTGATTCCAAATAGGGCAGATAACATTCTAAGAACTGGGAAAAAAAAAAACAAAACCCAAAAACAAAAACAAAAAAAAAACAAGTGCATGATATATTAGAAGATAAAATGGAGATGGTAGAGGAGACACAGGACATATATTGCCAAATTGCATCATCATTCTCAGTAGTGAATTCTGGTATCTAAAAGGGAGGAAATTAAAACTGTCAAATTTTAGTGTTGTAAGATTGTCAAAGAGAGTGAATCATTTGTGTAAAATTAAATAAAGTAAGGGTATTTTTGTCCAACATGAGTAAAATATCAAACTTTCATAGTTATATTTATTTAGCTTATTTTATTTATTTGTTAAAATTATGCTTGGAAACAAGGGTGAACAAGACAAGTATAACTTCTAATTGAGATTACATTCTAATAGAACATATAAACAGTATAGAGTTTCCTTAAAAAACTAAAAATGGAACTGCCTTTTGATCCAGCATTTCCACTACTAAGACTATATCTGAAGAACCCTGAAACACCAATTCATAAGAACCTAAGTACCCCTATGTCCATAGCAGCACTATTTACAATAGCCAAGTGCTGGAAACAGCCTAAGTGCCCATCAATGGATGATTGGATCAAAAAACTTTGGTACATTTGCACAATGGAATACTACACAGCAGAAAGAAAGAAGGAACTCCTAACCTTTGCAACAACACGAATGGAACTAGAAAGTATTATGCTTATATCTTGCCAGGGCAAAACAATAAAAGGTCATTTTAAGGAAACTGATGTCTGCAGAAAGTGGTGCAGCAAGATGCTTGTGGGAATGAGGGCAGCCTAGTGCAAATGGACTTCTGCAAGGTCCAAGGTCACAGATACCATAACAGGAGTAATCCACTGAAGATGGCAGTCAATGAAATAAGCCAGTCAATGAAAGACAAATACCATATGATCTCACCCATTTCAGGACAATAATGAACAAAACAAATAAGCAGAATAGAACCAGAAACATGACTAGATCTCCAGTGGGCAGAGGGGAGGGGGGAGATGGAAGGGGCGAGGAGGAGGCAAAGAAGGGTAGCAGTTTAGTCAAGAAACTAGTATGGAAGAACCATGGACATGGACAACAAGTGGGATTGACTTTGGGGGAAGTAGGTGGGTGGGGAAGGGAGCAGAGGGAAGGAAAGGGGAATGGATACAACAAAACAATAAAATTAAATTAAAAAAGAAAATATTAACCAAAAAATCAATTTTTACAATTTATGATCTTATAAAGTACCAGAACTTTAGGCAGCTCTTGTATTTCAGAAAAGATGTTTACAAGTAGATTTTTCTGACATGAAACTAGAGGGCTATAGTATTAACAGGATTATTGGTTATTTGCTGCATTTAGACACCTGCTATAAAGAGGCAGCTCAACAACATTAACTTCTTTTGAGTAAGTTCAACTTTTGTTCTTTAGATAAGACAGGATTTATTTTCTTGAATCAGTTATTTCTAGTGCTTAAGAGTTCAAATGCAGTTCAGAATGCCAACCTGACACATTTTAACTGGGAAACTATGGCAAAGCATAATTTCCAAAAATTAATTATATCATCTGAAATACCTGACAGCAGGTTTTGCTGTTATAAGAATTGCATTAGAACATATCACAAGTGAAAAATAAAGAGACCAGATTATGTTTAATAAATATAATTATTACAAAAAGAAAACAGGCCTTGGCCGATGGCTCAGTGAATTAGTACAGGCCTGCAAACTCAAAGGTCACTGGTTCGGTACCCAGTCAGAGCACATAACCAGGTTGCAAAACAGGTCTCTAGCCAGGTCCTTAGCTGAAAACAGGTGAAAGGCAACCATACATATGTTTCTCTCCCTCCCCGCCCCTCTCTCTAAAGAGTAATGAATAAAGTCTTATAAAAAAAAAAAGAAAGAAAAGAAGAAAGAAAGAAACAAAGAAAGAAAGAAAGAAACAAAGAAAGAAAGAAAGCGAAAGAAAACACTGAGGTGCAGTGGAAAGAGGTATAGGATTTCAAAATAACCAAGACAAAGTTAAGTAAATACCATTTTCCCATTGAGCCTCATTTTTCTTGTCTGGAAAAACAAAACAAAACAAAACAAAACATGTGGGTAATAAATGTTAAGAGCAAATGTTTCTTTACTGCCTCTGATATTTCCTTCCAGGTGAAGGAAACAGGGTAACAATTCTGGCTTCTTTCTGTCCTATGTGTTTTACTCATGGAATGGTAAAGTTATGGATAATATTCAAAACCTACCCTGTTCAACTTCTCTTTCTTTTTTTGAGGGGGAGGAGAATCAATGAAAAGGGCAGGCCCACACAAAGGGAGGACCTCAGAAGAGCTGATTGACAGGTGGGTAAGGCAGTTGGTGTTAAGAAACTTGATTAATATTTTTCAAGGTCAATAATTAAGGTGATAAAGCAATGTGTACAGGCCTGCTAAGAATTTTCACTTTTCAACACTTCATATTCTGGTACAGAAGAAAAGTTCTATTGAAACTCTTAACAATAGTAATTTGTGATTTACAATTCTGTTGTGAGAATCAAATGTAATAATGAATATGAAATTGCTGCACAAATTTAAACCTGCATATAAATTTATACATTTTTATTCTAGCAATATGCTCTATTATTAAAAATCAATCTTCAAGAGTAGAAATAGCAGTGAAAGCATAAGATTGAGGCTCTGTAATTTTCAAGCAACACTGGGTACTTCCAGGATGCCTCAGCTTTAGGTAAAGCATGCTGTGCTATTTATCTGTGAAGGACTCATTTACATCTCTCAGGTAATGGTCTCTCCCAGAAAAGCTTTGTTGCAATTCTTACCCCTTGTACATGTGAGCATGATCTTTTGTGGAAATAGGACTTTGCAGATATACTCAAGTTATGATGCTGTCATCTTGGGGTAGGGTGGCCCTTAAACCAGTATGAATGGTGTCTTATAAGAGAGAAGAGACACAGAGACAAGTACACAGGAAGAAGAGAGCCATGTGACAGCAGAGGCAGAGATTGGAGCGATGAATCTACAAGCCAAGGAACACCAAGGATTGCTGGCAAACACCAGAAGTTAAAAAAGGCAAGGAAGGATTCTACCCCACAGCTTTCAAAAGCAGGATGGCTCTGTCATTACCCTGACTTCTGACTTCTAGCCTCCAAAACTGTGAGATAATAAATTGTTGTTGTTTTAAGCTACCTGGTGTAGTACTTTGTTATGGAACCCTAGGAAACTAATATTGTCCCCACACTTAGTAATAGGAAAACCCTATCACTGTTCCTGGTCCACTGAATAGAAACTATGGCTGTAAGAACACTATGGTGCTCCTCAACCTTGAAGAATGTAACCAAGATCATGTCCCAGTTGACTGAGATTTCTCAAATGCTGCTGCACTCAATTCCACCCCAGCCAACTTTCTCAGACTAATATTTGTAAAATAGTGTTGTGTCCATGGGGCTGTGTAAATTGATGGATGAGTCGTGGAGCTCAAGTGGATAGCCAAGTGGAGTATGCATGTGCTGGCTCCCAATTTAGAGGAGACCTAAAGGAAGTTCTAATAATATGGTCATCCTTTAGCATAAGGTTGTCTTCATACTGTGATTTACTGAATTAATCCTGTGTATTTGGGTCTAGGTGTATAGATCCCAGGCCTGAAAATCCATAGAATGTTATAGCTAAGGGATGTACCATCTCTGCTAGTGGATCCATTTCTAGCCTCTCAACTTAACATGCAAAGTTTAATCTTTCTAATACCTTGGGCCCTATACCCCTCAGGAATCTTTACCCTTTTCACTTTGTTCACTTTCTTGATCACATAATATCCTGCGTATTTTGCTCTTCGTATTTATAGCCAATAATGTTTCTTGAGGCTAAGGATTCCCCCTGCTCCTCTTTGCCCATCCAAATCCAACCTTCAAGGTTCGGTTATAATCCACTTGCTCCATGAAAATAGTGTCAGTCATTGTAATCAAGATTAACTACTCCAAGTCATCTCATTTTGCAGCTATTTTTCCTAACTCACCTTGTATTCCTTTTCAGTGCCTTGATAGTTATAGTGTATGTTTAAGTATGATAATCAATAAGATTAGCCCTTTTAGGATAGGTACACATTACATGAATTTTACAAACTTAATATTCTCTTTAGCAAGTAGCACAGTGAAGAGTATAGTAGGTGCTCAATAATACAACATGACTTAATAATAAAAAATTTAGTATTACAATAAATGGAAAAAATAAAGCTAAGTTGTGGATGCATAATCTCAGCCCAGTCACAGATTTTCATTGTTTTAAATAATGTATGCAAATCTTGGTCAGTCCCAGATGACAGCAGGGAGAAATTAATGTTTATTGAACCACTGTACTGTGTTTCACATATCACATCAAATTATTTACATATGTAATCCCTTCCAATCCTCAGAGCATCTCTTTGATTTGTCAGGTTTATTATTCCCAAGTTAAAAATCAGGGACTTGAGGATAAGAGAGGTTCTTGAAGAAATAATATTGAGCTCAAGTTCTTTACGTGGTACTATGTTCTCTCTTCTCTTCCATAGTCATGTTTTTAAACATTTGGAGGAGCAGAGCAAGAGAGCATTTCTGAATGCTATATAGGAATCAAAGATCACATTAAAATTAAATTATTGATCAACAGCCACTACATGTCTATGACAGAACAATTTTGGTTCTTGAAGACATATGGGGCAATATCTTCCTTCCAAGAGATAAAAGTCAAGCAGTGGGTCTGCTTCTTGGAGAACATTAGAAAAGAGTTTCTTTGAAGGAGAAACATCTGCTATTAAAGTTCATTTCAAAGACATTTTCAAAATATGCTTTGTTCTCTAATACTGTGGTGAAAAAAGCATTTTACTATAAGCCTATAAATTGCTCTGTGTCATCTTGAAAAGGACAGGCTAAATATTTTTATATGTTATACTTCCTCCCCCTTTTCAGCAAAGAAGAGAGAGGCTCAGTAATATAGAATGACTAGAGAGCAAAAGATCACAAATGTTCCTCTTCAAAGTTGATTATTGAGCATCAGCAATAGCACCAAGCACAGGTATAGTAAGGAGGTGACAGAATTTCTTCAAAATATGCCCCTTTTCACTATCGTATAGTAAAGCAATTAGGATGCATATCTAAAAATATGTACAGATATATAATCTATAAATAATTATAAATAGCTTTTTTTTTTTTTTTTTTTTTTTTTTTTTTTTTTTTTTTTAAGTGCAGCCACAAATAGTGGTTAAGAACTAAAATGCTGGAGCCAATCTGTGGTTTTCAAGTGCTTGTTTAGGTCTTGTTACTACACTTCTCTGGGCCTCAGTTTCTTCCTCCACACTAAGATAATTATAGTGCCTACTTTATAGAGCCTTTATTTGGGTTAATTAAGTTCATAACTATAAAATGTTTAGAATAGTGACAAGTGCTATGATAATGTTCCTATATAAAATTAATTCATGAGAACATTATTTATGAACTAATAAAAACATAAATTGCTTTCTAGGAGTCCTTGAAGCCAAATGTACTTTTTTATATTTGTTATTTTTGTTCTCCTAAAAGAAGACTGTCTTTCTGAGGTCACACAATGAAACGTGGGTGGAGTGAAGACTAGAACTTCTTTTAATGGCTATTCTAAGTCTTTTCCCATCTTATGCTCTCAATACTTGTCAACCATAACACATGCCTTTAGCTCTTTCTGTTCTTTCCTCTAAGGCTGGATTTTCAAAGATTTGTAAATTTGGAAACTCACAGACATGCTCTTCGAAGTCTTTCCCAGTCCCTGAAGACAAGAGCAAGGAGGACAGTCCTCTTCATAGTTTTTGGGTTAAGAAATTATTTCCTAAAGCCATGGTCAAAATGTAAACTCTTTATTATAGTGTTGTGCCAAGTAATTTATTTGAAAAAAAAATTCAGTGGGGAATGAGACCAGGTCAAGTAAATTATCATGAGATGATCAATTTCTGGAAAATGTCATTGGTAGCAAATGACAGAGTAGTTAGAGGAAAGGAATGTCAACAGAGTTTACTGAGAAAGAAAAAGCTAAACCAGCCCTATTCTGGTTTAATAAGAGAAAGAGTTATGATGCAAGAGAAAGAGTAATGATGCACATGGTACCCTAATATCATGTGCATGTAGTTTTTCTTGCTTCAGGAGCATGATCTATTGGTGAGAAAAGAATAATGATAGGGCAGCTAGAAGAATGAAGGGAAGTGGAAGACAGTGTTATTGGACTATGTGCAAGCACTGTGTTGGCATATTTTTCCCAACAAACCTGTGAGGTATTATATTTTTCAATTCCACTTTCTGATGGGAAAACTGGGTCCCTTTCTGTTTTAATAATGCCTTTCCTGACACTAGCTGAACCCAGTTGAAGGATTCTCATTATAGAGTGTTTTTTCTTACCACTCTATGACCAAAAATTCATTACCCACTATGAGAAGGTAGTTGACTGCATGTCAAAGACAGAAGAGAAATTGTTCTTTTTTATTCAACTATTTTGAGCAACAATTAACTGCCTAGCAGGGTTATCTTAAATGATACTGGCACTATTCATGGGGCCTGGACTACTACTGAAAATACAAATGCTAATTGTGCTGACAGCACTCAGCATAGCTTTGACTTTCAGCTCATTACATTTGAAAGGCAGACTATAAGGCCTTGTTTCATGTAATTTGTATGAACTGGATGACTGTCTTAAACGCTCAGCCTTATCATCATGCTCTGCTACATTCAACATGTTCACATACCTTAATTACTCAGCTGCCTGAAAATTAATTTCATCCATGTTTATTGAAAAGAGAGAGAGAGGTCATTAGCATAATATTAGCATCAATTTGGGAGGTTAACTTTTCCTGAAGAAAATTCTGTTGAACACAGTTCAGAATTATACATAAATTCATGAATAAAACAAAGTATGATTTCTTTGATTTCACATTCTCCTCCTGACCCAAATAACCCCAAACAAAAGAAAACTGATAATGGTGGGTTTGTGGATGAGGGTAAGGCATTCATATTCATAATTAAAAATTTCATAACCAAAATGAACATTAGCTTTACTGATAGTGGTCATTAAAACATGAGTGCCAGGGCCCTGGCTGGAAGTACAGTGGTTAAGGTGACGGCCTGTGAACCTAAAGGTCGCAGGTTCGACTCCCCAGTCAGGGCACATAACCAGGTTGCAAACCAGGTCTCCAGTCAGGTCTGTGGCTGGAGGCAGGTAAAATGCAACCATACATTGATGTCTCTCTCCCTCTCTGCCTCTCTCCCTTTCCCTCTTTCTAAAAAGTAATGGAATAAAATCTTTAAAAAAAAAAAAAAAAAACTTGAGTGCCAGTGTGGATTCATAGATTTTAAAATATGTATATAATCATGAAATTGTCCTTGAACCTTCACTCTCTATCAGATGCTTTTGTTAATGATGGCAGTTATGAGTTCTTTAAAGTTCGTGACCTTGGAAATAATATGTTTTCCTCTTGTATGTTTTAAAATGATGTATTTTGTGTATGGGTATATTTTTAAAAATATAATTTTCTATTTTTCTGTAATTGCTATCTTCTCTCTGAGGCACCAAAAGATGCATTTATTAATTGACAGTAATTGGTACTGAATATAAACACAGCATAGTTAAGAATACAAGAAAAAGGAGCACTTAAGAAAGTTATTCATGGCCTGAGAACCCAAAGGTCTCTGGTTTGATTCTTAGCCAGGACACATCACCAGGTTGCAATCCAGGTCTCTAGCCAGGTCTGTAGCCGGAGGCAGGTGAAAGACAACCAAACATTGATTGTTTCTCTTCTCTGCCTCTCTCCTTTCCCCTCTCTCTAAAAATAATAAATAAAATCTTAAAAAAACAAAAAAGAAAGTTATTCAGTGTTAGCTTTGCACATTAGCTCTGATTCTGTCACTTATTAGTGAATAAATTGACTTTCAACAAGTAACATATTTGTAGGCAGCATCTTTCTTAGCTCATAAGAAAATAAATACCAAAGGGGAGCTTAATAGCTGTCTTTCTTAAAAGGAGGTCCGTGAGAGGCAAATGAAGTGAAGTTGTTAGTTGTTCAACGCAGAGCCAGCCACATAGCAAATACTCAAGAAACAATGTTTTAAAAATAATTATATGGGCAATAGCAGAGAGAGCAAATTCTAATGTCCTTTCATTATATTCTGTACTACAATTGACGAGATATATAATAAAGCATTTTTCTTTTATTTATGGGTACTTTGGTATACTTCATTTTTTTTCTATATATTTCTATATATTTTGGTTACATTCTGTATTTATTTTGTTTATACCTTGGTTTCTTGCTTTTTTTAATGTAGTATTCTATATAAACACATTGACGTATTAGTCTGTGCTTTGTGGTTATTTATATTTCATGCAGTACAGATGTACATTTTGATCACAGGATATGGTCAACAAGTCATGAATTTTTTTCCAGGAATTTTAAGAATTGGGTACACATCTAGAGGAAGCCACGGTGGCCCACCTGGCTCTAGGGTGGCGCCCCCTCGTATTTCAGGCTGGTTCCGTTCTCTTTTTGCAGGGCCGTTTGCTCCCCATTCTTGGCAGAGCTGCTGGCGCGCAATCCCCCACACGACGACCCAGAGCACTGCAGCCGTTTGGGAGCTCAGAAATAGAAAATGTCAGAGCAACTTTCTTCAGAAAAGACAACAGACCAGGTGTGCAGTTTCCTGTTCAAAACGCCTGGGTGAAAGGGGCGTGCAGGCCACAGAAAGCACAGGGTCCGTGGCCAAGAGCCTGGAGATGGCAGCGACGGCTTGAGTGACAAGGCAGCACCGTTGTCTCCCAGGAAAGGAAGTGGGCAACTCTGGGGATACAGAAGCCCCAGGGCAGTGGTAAACAGGAGGTGCTTTACTGCAGCTTGAGTAGCGAGGAGGAGGAGGAGGAGGGGAACAGAATGAGCCTGAGGCTCTCCATGTGTTCCAAGTGTCCGCTCACTCAGTGAAACCCATGGAGCTGGAGGGTAGGGGGTGACTGCTGTCAATCAGCGAGACCCAGAAAAGGAGTGTGACACGCAGCCATCTTTGAGGTCATCCAGAAGGACCAGGGGAAGGGAAGATAACAATATCTATCAGGGAATCAATAACTATCACAAATACATGAAGCCCAAGGATACTGTCCATGGGCAATGCTTCCTCTGGAATGGTGCGGAAGGGCCTGTCCAAGCTCGCGGGCATCCATGTGCCACCAGGAGCTGAGATGATCAGCCCGACTGTATGAGGACTTCAGAGACTGGCTTTTGCGGCTTCGGGGTCGGCTGCAAATTCCTCCATGACTGGCCAGATTACAAACACAGGTAGCAGATCAAACGTGAGCTTGATGAGGGTTTCTATGGTGTCTGTGAAGCCAAAAGTTATGAAATGGGAAGTGATGATGAGGAAGGACCATTCAAGTGATGCATCTGTTGCTAGACCTTCCAAACCCCAGTGGTCACCAAGTGCAGGCATTATTTCTGAGAGAGCTGTGCCCTGCTGCCCTTCTGCCACCCTGCGCTGCTATGTCTGTGACCAGCAGACCAATGGCATGTTCAATCTCTTGAAATAATTCATTGCTCAACTGGATAAGCATCAGGCTGCATAAGAGAATGTTACTTAGGGTTTTCTAGAAGACTCCAATGAGGATCCATTTCCCATTACTTAACTTTTTCAAAATAAACATTTTGGAAATCTTTAAAAAAAGAATTTAAAGAATCAAGTTAAACTGATTCAAATTAACATGGAAAGGTAAACATCTTCAAGTGTCCAAGAACATTGAAGAAAATACAAAATGCTAAGAAAGGATGTGCTTTTTGATACTATATGGACTAGATGATTACCTTAAGTTAAAAATAATATGATATTGGCTCAGAAATAGATTAAAAGGTTGTTGTAGCATAATCAGAATCAACAAATAGAATAAAGTAGATATGTAAACTTAATATGTGACAAAGATGGCAGTTTAAGTCACAGGAAGAAGAAAGATTTATAAATTTTGCTAAAATAAATGACTTCATCAGAAAGAAAATAAGCTTGAGTTTCTTCACATCGTATTCAAAATGTAAAAACCACATATACTGATGAATATGAAAGAAAGACATAAAGTCACAAGCCAAAATAGAACTGTGTAGTCTATAAAAAATAGATTTTGTGTGTAACTTATAGTGGGAGCTCTTTTTGACTCTGACAGTATATCTAGAAATAATATATTTGTAGTTGTTTATAAATATATATCTACTGTGCAGAAGAAACAGATGTAAGAAAAAATGGCATTGGAAAATGTTTACAATAAAAATGTATGACAAAATTTTTATGCTTACTATTTTAAAAACTTCTTCCAAAGATTAAAAAATATACAAACAACCTTATAATAAAGTTGCCATTGTATACAAATGAGAAACTTACAGAAGAGGAAATAAAAATGTACACAACATATGGGTAAGAGTGATCAATATCAATTGTGATAAAAATTAAAAAGAAAGCAAAAATCAAATGTTTTTTTGTTGTTTTTTGTTAATGTATGGTTGCCTTTCACCTGCCTCCAGCTACAGAGCTGGCTGGAGACCTGGCTTGCAACCTGATTATGTGCCCTGGCTGGGAATCCAACCAGCAACCTTTGGGTTCTCAAGCTGGTTCCTTACCCACTGTGCCACCTGCCAGGGCTTGTCAAATGTATTTTTATCAATTTGGCAATAATTATAAAGGGCAGAACTGCCCACTACTTGCAGTGATATGGATAAGTGTGTCTCCAATACATTGATGCTAGGAATGTGAATTGATATAATAGTTTGTCAAAGTATTCTGTTTATGATGAGTCAAATTAATATTACAGAATACAACAAATAACAAAGCAATCTTATTTATGGGATGCTCTCCTAAAGTACATAGACAGAAGTGTATTTTATATATATTTATATATTTACAGGGTATGTGCAATACATTGGCAATAACTTTGCATCTCCTTATTTCATGTGTTTAATTTTGAAAAACTATGTTTCTGATGTTATGACTTAACATCGTTTCAGATATAGAGTATTATATTCTGAGAGCAACCATCATGCCAAAGGAATGTGATGTAAGAGCAACCATAATTTCTGGACTGAGTTCAGGGCAAACTGCTAAGGAAATTGTGGACTTCAGTAACATCCCTTTATGTACAGTTTACAGTATGTACAGTACAGTGAAGAAGGTGCATGATGCTGATCCTTATGTCGCCACAACAACAAGGAAAATGCATAAGGAATGCAAGGATCACACAAGTTCAGGTATTGTACACAGAATCCAGGAGATTATCAATGAAGATCCAGGAAAGTTAGTGCACTCCATAGCAAGAGAACTGCAGATGCAATGGTTCACAAGATTATTGCTGAAGATATCAGATACAGATGGTATGTTCTTACAAAAGGCTAGTTTATGACACAGCAGACAAAGGAAAGGTACTTTGATAAAGCAAAGAAAATGCTAACAAAATTGAAAAACACCCCCCGCCCCCCCCAAAAAAAAACACCTCAGATTTTCTTCTTTGATGAAAAGAATTCTCAGCAAGACCAAATAGTCAACAGAAAAACCAACCAGTGGCTCTGTGAGAATCTTAATGAAGTCCTAATTGTCATGAAAATGAAATTTCCCGCTACAGTGACAGTGTTAGGTGTTGTCAACAATGAAGGAGATATCATGCCCCCTCATTTTTTCCCACAAGGCTAGAAGGTGACTGCTGATGTTTACCTTGATGTTTTGAGAGAAATAGTTGTACTATGGCTGAAGCAAGTTGAAAATGGATGTCTTCGATTCCCCAGCCAGGGCACATAACCAGGTTGCAAACCAGGTCTCCTCCAGTCAGGTCTGTGGCTGGAGGCAGGTGAAACGCAACCATACATTGATGTGTGTGTCTCTCTCTCTGCCTCTCTCCCTTCCCCTCTCTCTAAAAATAATGAAATAAAAAAAAAAAAGAAAAGAAAATGGATGTCATTTTATCTTCCAAGAAGATGGTGCGCCAGCACATAATGCCAAAAAGACGCGAGAATTTCTCAGTGTCAATGTTCCTGAATTATGGTCAAAGGAAATTCAGGTGAAAATCCTTTAGACTATTATATATGCAGCACTTGTGAGAGAGAAATTAATAAACAACCTCATTCCAATAAAGAGGCTGTTAAAGCTAAGACTGAAAACATTATGATGTTCATGGATAAAGAAAAGTTCATTAAAGCATGCTCAAGATTCTGAAATCAAATCAAGTCTTGTTGCAGCAAATGAAGACTTTTTTTTTGAACAATTTAAAAAATAATGACTATGTTTATGTATTTACATATAAGAATAAATTTATTTCAAAATATAACACTTTTGTGGTATGTTGTTTATTTTACTAAAATTTTGCCACTTTATTGCATATACCTTGTATATAGCCCCAATTTGTCCAAGAAACTAAAAGTTGCAAAATCACAATTTCGTAGAAATAAAAACTACAGCTATAAAATCTTTTTTATGTAAAAAATCACAATTTGTTAGTGGACATTCATATATTTACATCTTATGTTTTATTTTCTGTTTTTGTAAGGTATAAATGAACACATATTTATGTCGCCTTGTTTTTCTAAATCTAAATTGATTTTTCCAAATCTAGCTCTGTTTCCCTGTCTGCCAAAGCTGACAGATAGTCATACTAAGCATTCTAAATGAACGTTTAGTCCTGTACATTTTTAGGACTGTCTCCAGGTATCTTAGGGTTCATGTTTGAACACTTGCAGCTGAACTTTGGTCTTCAGTCCCCTCGCTTACTGCTGGCATGCCCTGGTTCACATGGACCGTTCAAATACCTGACACCCAGCTTCCTACCTAAAAACCTTGGAAAGCAGAAACTTTCACTCAAAGAATAGCCTTTATCCCCTACCTTTCTGGTCAAATGAACTTTTAAATTTATTCTCTGAGCCTGAAGCACAACATATTCCTCTTCCCTCTCCCATATATACACACACGCTCAGGCTCTACAAATATACTACTACTTGGTGTTTTAAAAAGAATATGAAGGTCAAAAAAGAAGTAGATTTTTCTCTGGTGACTTAACAGCACAAGGAAAACAAAGAACCCAGGTAATTATTTTTCTTAAAAGTTCAGCTTCTGACATATGTTAAAAACCTGTTTCCAATGAATTATTTGAGCATTGTGTTATGAAAATGGAAAAATAAGTTGGTATAAGATTTTTAAAATCTTACTGAGCTTCTCTGAGCCTCATCTCATTTGCCATTTTGTTCAATTGCAATTGTCAAAGGCTCCTCAGGAAGACAAACATGTCTTTCAGGCAAACTTGAACATGGGCAGGAGGGACTGTGGATTTAGACTGAAAGGTGAAGTATAAAACTATGTCAAGTCTAGCTGCGATATAATCAATGTGTCTTTTTGTTGTGGTGGTTGTTGTTAAAATTTCTTGAGAAGGGCACCCCAGGAAATCATTGTCCCTTTGACAGTTTCAGCCTAGTGCCTGTTGTTTAGGATGATAAAAGGATTTAGAAGGGGTCTCAGTTAATATCTGATTTGCAGCTTTCGGGGATCGAATGCTGCTTGTGAACCAAGGAAAATTTCCACCATAACACAAATTTGTATCTAAATTGATTATTCTCCTCATACCACTTTAAGAAAGATGATGAGAGAAAGGCTAACCTGAAGGAAATCTGCCTTGTTGGGAAATACAATGCCAAAAAAAAAAAAAAATCCCTAAAAGAACAAAAAGGGATCCCAAAAGCAGGGCATATTGCTGCCACTGTGGAAATCTCATCCAGCCCAAGCACCAGAGATACTCTCCACGAAGTTTAAAGCAGAGCAAAAATCGCTAATAAATTGTGCACAGCTCTAGCTGGGACAGAAAAGCATTTGAGTGGCATAGCTGGTCCCCTGCTGCTTCTGTCTGGTTAGCTTATCAGGATTCTCTGTTCACACATTGACCTCATAGTAACACAGTGCCCTGTTTTATTTGGCTGAATTACTTAGACTGGAATAAAAATAACTCTCAGTCACCTAGGGAGACAACATTTTTCTGTAATCCAACATAATTTCTCTTTTAAACTCACAATTTCTCAGAGTAGCAGAAAATAGTGTCAATCAAAGTGGAGCCTTCCTTTTGTATTGGATTATATCTAAGAGGCTTACCTTGTTCTTGTTCGAAGGCAAGGTACATAGGGGAACTGGGAGAAAACTGGTTATTGGTATCCTTTGAGATGTTTATCATCTTGAATGATTATCTACCACTAAGTTCAAGGTTACTTTTGTCTTCCTGGCTTCTGAGGGTCTGGAAGATCTTCTCTGCTGTGTCTACAACACTGATGGAGACTGAGAAATATCTACAGCCTATCCAAGGACTCATTTGTGTGTAGGGTAGGATATGACCTCGCTGGGTCTCTGCCTTAAGAAAAGACACGGAGCCCCACCCTCTGGACTAAGCCTCTTTTCATCCTTCTCATCCCAACTTGGAAGAATTGCCACAGAGATTCCACTTTCTTTCAGAGATATAACTTGTTGCCTAAGAGAACTCCATCTCAGGATCTATTTTTATAATGAGTCAGGTTCCAGTTTTCTCATAATCATGGGCTTTTCTCAAAATCAACCACGAAATGTAGGGTGGTTTAATTTTAGATCTTATTGGTAAAACTTTCACATTTCAGGCATGCATGTTTACATAAGCCATAGTCCCAGGCAGCACACATACCATTCTTTTGACCATATTTCATAGGCTTGTAAGCCCGATACCTGCCCCCAGTTCCAGGCAATGCACCTGTCTCTGGCCTCCTGCCATGACATTACTCCCATTACTCTGTGGGAGGCAAGTCCTCACTGCATCCAGACCCAGTGCCCAGCAGGCCCTGCCTCCATCCCCTGGTTACTAAATTACTACTGGGACTTTTCTATTGCCTGTCTGTTCTGTGGCTGTATTTTTCTTGTTTGGAGTTTTCTGTATCGTAATCATTTTCCCTGTTCTTTCAAAACATGTATCCTGTCCCATTTAGAGTTGGTAGTGAAGTTCAAGCCTAAACTCATCCTTATGTCATCCTGAGCTTTAGCAAATGAAGAACCAGTATTGGGCAAGTCAGTGCTCCAACCTGTCCACAGCCCACCTGATGCAAGGAAGAAGACTAATGTAATTGTGTCCCACAACATACCTGGTTTACAATGCAAAGACAGAATTAAACACTAAACTATTTATTTATTTATTTATTTATTTATTTATTTATTTATTCATTCATAGATAGCAAGGAGGAAGAGAGGGAGAGAACCATCACTGTGCAAGAGATACATTAATTGGTTGCATCTTGCACATCTCCAACTAGGGAACCTGGCCCACAACTCAGGCATGGGCCCTGACCAGGAATTGAACTGGCAACTTTTCAGTCCATAGGCTGCTGCTCAGTCCACTGAGCCACACCATCCAACGGCCCTAAGAGGTATTTTTTTAAATAATGCAGCCCTTGCTCATAAATAAATAAATAAATAAACAAAACAAAACAAAATTCTAAGGAAGACTATGATTAAATTATCTTAAGAATATTTCTAGGCATGGGCTTGTCTTGTAGAATTTGCTGTGGTGTCTAATGATATTCACAGTACACAATCATATACAAAGCACTTGTCTAGTCAGTGAGTCTGTAGTATAGAATCTTATTTCCTATTTGAACATTCACAAACATGTGAGTGATGGCAGGGAAGCCACTGAACCCTTCACAGCACATCTCTCCCATGTGAAATGGGGACATTAATCCTTATCAATATCATGGTATGAATATGAAGAATAAATGAAACATAGCCAAATGATGCTATATGTAAATCTATGTTTTGAGACAAATCTTTACAAACTTGCCACCAAAATTGTAGCCTTAATTGCATTCATTACATTTTTCCTATATTTTAGTCAATAACATGTGTGACATTAAAAAACACTGGCCAAACTGTCCACTTCACTGCTTTATGAGCAATATACGATTTTCCCATTATAAACATTTGACTTTAAAAAATGAATCAAATTCACAAAAACAGAGATTAGAAAGATGGTTCCCAGCAGCTGGGGGATAAGAGAAATGGGGAGATGTGGGTCAAAGAGTGCAAATGTTTAGTCCAAGATAAATTCTGAGGACCTAGTATATAGCATAGTGGCTAAATCTATATTGTATACTTGAAATTTTATAAAATTAAAATTTGCACAAAGGCAGCTATGTGAGGTGATAACATGTGTTAACTTGATTGTGTTAATCATCCTACAAAGTCTATGCTCATCAAATCTTCAAATTGCATACTTAAATATGTATAATTTTATTTGTTAATTAGACATCAATGAAGATTAGTAAAAGATTTTTAAAAAACCTTATCTACATTTTAGAATATCTGAGTAATTTTTAAAAACAGAAAATTATCTATTTGAGTAAAGCGTCTTAATGTTACAGTTAAAGAACCAGAACTTGAACCCAAAAAATTCAAGTACAGACCAAACCCTTCTTTTGCTATGTTATACTTCCATTTATTGCGGAAGTTCATCTGCTACAGAAGCTGGCTCCTCCCTGCCACTGAGCTGGTGAATGCCATTTAACTATTTGTGTTCATTCAAAAAATACTTTTGGCCCTGGTTGGTGGCACAGTGGATAAGGCACTGGCCTGTGAACCCAAAGGTCGCTGGTTCAATTCCCCAGCCAGGGCACATAACCAGGTTGCAAGCCAGGTCTCCAGCCAGGTCTGTAGCTGGAGGCAGGTGAAAGACAATACATTGATGTTTCTCTCCCTTTCTTTTTCCCTCCCTGCCCTTTTCTCTAAAAATAATAAATAAGAATCTTTTTTAAATGTATTGTTGAGCTCATATCATAGCTCACTGGTTAAATAAGACCCAACTATCACCCGCATGCCAGGTAGCAGCAAGCTATCAGAAATCAAAAGTAATGTGGAGAACTATTTAGTTAAAAATTGAATGAATTTCTTGAAACAGAAATGTAGGATGCATGAGTATATGCAAAAAAAAAAAAAAAAGGAACTTTTAGGATGATAAGACTCCTCAAGGAACATTTGAAGTTAAGACCTAAATGATAAGTGGGTATTTTTAGGAAACTGGGGTTACTATAAACTAAATGTTTGAACCCACAATTCATATGTTGGAATTCTAACCCCCTTATGATGGTATTAGGAGGTGGAGTCTCTGGGAGATGATTAGTGTCCTTATAAAAAAAGACCCCAGAGAACTTTCTTGCCCCTCCTGCTACATAAGGACACAAGGAGAAGATGGTCACCTATGAACCAGGAAGCAGTCCCTCATCAGACACAGACCCTGCCAGCACCTTGATCTTGAATATCTCAGTATTTAGAACCATGAGAGATAAATTTCTGTTGTTTATAAGCTGTGTGATCTGTGGTATTTTGTTATAGCTGCCCAAATGAATACAGGGAAGGACAGAATCCTTTCAGGAAGAATAACTTCCAAATAACTGCTTCATCCATTAGAGGAGATGTTTGTACATTAATAAATAAATAATAAAGTCAAATGTTGGCAGACTATACGTGAAAGCCTAGACCATATATATAGATGAAGAAAACCCTGCTCCATATTTGACTTACAGAAAACCACTCCTGTCTATCACTGCATGATGCTCATCTGCTTCCCAGTACCCAGGAGCAGTGATTACCTGGAATAGCTCTTTCCCCTCATGCAGAGAGGCATTTTATATTTCATACAGAATTCACATCTTGCCATTGCAAAGCTCCTGTATGAATGTCTATTGTAGTACCTAGAGGTGCAGAAATGGGAACAGATAAATAACCTCTCTGTAGAATTTTGCAACACTGTGCAAAAGCTTAATTTTCTCTGCATTTCCATACAGATTCAAAAAGGAACAAAAAATAAAGTGACAGTCCAAAAGAGAAGGGAAAAGGAAGATAATTCAAATTAGAATGTTTTAAAATAATTCATTTTATAAATTAGCCAAGAACTGAAGTCTCAGCAATTCTAAAGATCAGAACTTGCAAAAGTACCCACTGATGGGGGTGGGGAGAAGAACATTTCCCCCATTTTCTCTCACAGTAAAACCAAGGAATTTTTTTTAATATTCATGCTTCTCCCTATTAGTTTCCTCTGTACTTTGGGGTCAGAAAATTTTAGCTAAATTAGCTTATTTTTATTGACCCTACCAGTTCTTTGAAGTCTAAAGCCTATGACATTCACTGTCTAGCATTCATTCTCTACATTAGGACAATTTTAGCTAAATTAACTTACTTTTTATTGACCCTACCAGTTCTCTGATGTCTAAAATCTATGACTTTCGATGGCAAGCATTCATTCTCTTCATTATTAGGAATTCTAGACGTGATCATTTTCTCCTGTCATTACATTTCTTATGTAATTATAACCACTTACCTTTCTTTTTTACTTAGAACTAATATCAGTGAAATAACTACATGCATATACTTCTATACCTTTAAATTTTACTCATTCTAATTCCACAAAAGCACTATTTATAACCTAATTATGCAAAATTATTGGTGATGCAGTGTCAGCTCAGGAAAGGATACTGCTTGGCACATGATTACACAGTTTCCTGTTAATTGGGTGAGAAAGTGGCATATGCTGGCATCTATTAACAGAAACATCATTATCTCCATCAATGCCATATATATCAAAGATTTACCCTGAAATAGAAAATACTCTGAAATAGTTTATGAGTGAGTATCGCTTATAAACATCCATTGGACACGTGGGAAATTGACACAAAGCTAGAGAGAGACTTCAGCACCCACCCTTCACCTTCTCTAAATACTGTTCAAGGCCAACCTGAGAGCTCAGATGAGCTGCCATTCTCAGCCCTGAATGCAGGGAACACAATCATCCCCAGAAAACTCACCTGCATAGACTGATCCTGCCATTGTCATGCTAACTCCTTAGCTGACTCACTATTTATGACATTAACTCCAACCTGGATTTTTCTAATGTGAGGGATAGTGCTGAACAGATCTGTTGCTAACCACTTTGTAGTCAAAATAACCTAAGGTTGATTAAATCCTTGTCACAGTATGGGCTAGATGAATTTTTCCCAAAGTACACCTTTTTATCTCATGTAGTCACTTTTTGGTTTTAGGTAGCACAATCTACACTTGTAAAAACTACCTGTGAATTGCTTACTTTAATGTATATCAGAAAATATAGCTGGCTTCCTAAATTCAGGATTTAGTGTTGTGATAAGGAGAAATTTCAGAAGATAAGTTAAATAGAAGCCCTAAATAATAGTATGAGTGACAGGTATTTGGCAATAGTTGTGGCAGTGTGTTTTTTCATTAGGAGGGACACAATAAATGTTTATCTCAGCTTTCACTGGGTTAGAAGCTATAAATCCTCAATTCCCACATCCATTAATTCAAGAAAGTTTTCCAAATTCATAGCTTTTGGTATTTGTTGTAATCCCTTGCTTTGGTGTTGTTTTGTTTTGTTTCTTCATAGAGTCCTGTTAGCTCTACATTGAATCTTTATTGCCTATCTTCAGTACATTTTGTTTTTTATATTTCTTCATTTCTTTATTTTTCAATTTTAACTTTTTGCCTTCTAATTGTGGGAAGGCATGATGATAGGCAGCCTCTACATTAACTGCCAAGTGATCCCACCTGTGGACATTCATATGGTTTCCCAGAGTGTGGTCTGGATCTGGGAATTCACTTCTGTTAAGAAATACACCAACAATAGGGGCTATTCCTTGTATTAAGTTACAGAAGACTGTGGCTTCCACCTTCCTTGTCTTTCCTCACACTTTTGTTTTTGTTCTCTGGGAGGGGTCCCTACCAGTAAGGAACCCATGTTTATCCAACAGCCAGAGAGGAGCTGAGACAAGCCATAGATACATGAGTAGGCATAAAGGTTGTGTGCGGTCCTTTCTATAAGGACACTAATCATCTCCCAGAGACTCTACCTCCTAAGACCATCACATTAGGGGTTGGACTTCCAAAAAATGAGCTGTGGGACCATGTCAAGCCTTAAGATGGCACCATTCAGGCTTACACCTTAATTTTAGCCTATGAGAAACCCTGATAGGGGCACCTAGTTGAATTGTGCATAATTTCTCACTCAAAAACACTGAGATGAATATTTTGTTGAAACTACATTCTAAGATGATATACAATGCATCAGTAAAAAATAAGATATTTTAAAAATAAAAATAAAAAATAAGACATTATTTTTGTCTTTATTCAATCTTGTGTGTCTTCTACATTAGTATTTCTTTCTGACATTTTTTTCTCCTTTTCTTTGTAGTTCTTTCTTCATGTTCATGTATGTCATCTTGGACTTTTTGTAACTGTGATTTATACTGTTCTTTCCTTTCATATCTTTATTATTTCCTTAATGTCATTTAGTAATTTTGGAGTAGGTCGCAGTTTTAACCTATTTTGTTGTCATGGCTTTATTTTATACTGTAAGTCAGGATATTTTGTTACTTATTTTCTTTCTTTATAATAAACTTAGGTTGGATTTGAGCTTGATGCTCATTCTTATGTGCAATTTGTTTTCCTGAACTTTTTGAAAGAATATTTGAAGCAGTTTTTCTAATTTCTTATGGCTCCATTTTATTTTTCATGCAGAATTTTTAAAAATTTGGCAGCTTGCTCTCTATGCTTTCCTGTCTATTCTTCCCCCATCTGCAGCTTCTCTTCTCTCCATTTCTGTTTTCCCCTACTCTGCTCAGTTTTTTTTTTTTTTTTTTCAATTGCAGCAGCTTCTTCTCAGTGTGGGACCATATCCTAGAAGAGAGCCCTGGTTGGTTACTTTGGAGAATTCATGGACCCTAGACTAGCCTGGCTCCCTTCAGGCCTTGCTGAGGCCTGAAGTACCTACCCACTGTCAAGTGTGCAAAATCTTTCAAATTTCAACTGTCATTCTCAAGTTAGCCCATCAAATTTCCCAGTTAACTCCCCTTGGCTAATTTTGGGTTCACTTATTTCCAGGTCTGTAATACTCCCCATGGCACTCCTCTGTTTTCTGATACCAGATACATTTTGGAACTATTGGTTGTCTTCCCTTACCTTGTATTTTGAGGTTAATGGGATAATTTGTACCTAGATTTACCGTGTTCAACGCTATTTTTATTTTGCTGTCTAGCCTCTTTAATGTTTTTATGTAAGATTCCATGAAATTCAATAATTCTGCTCCACCACCTCATCAATCTGTGTGCTGTGCATTCAAATCCCACCTGCTACCTCTTTTCATGATCAAGGACATAAATCGCAAGTGGCTGTGAAGTAATAGGATAAAAAGTGGAAAGAAGGTAAGTTTGTCACAGTGACAAAATGGACTGATTTTTTCTTATTTATATCAAAAGATGACATAGAGCAATTGCTAACATTTATCTGTAAAATGTTTCTTCTTTCATCCCCTCTGCTTATGTCCCCCTAGGTACTCTTATTACTCAGTGAACTTACTCTACCTTCCAAATGATTCCTTTGAAAATAGAATGTCAAATTGTTTAGGCACACAGATTTCAAGAGTATCATGGAAGGAAAAACGTGTGTATCAGCCTTTTTTTTTTTTTTTTTTTTTTTAAGATTTTATTTATTATTTTTAGAAAGAGGGGAAGGGAGGGAGAGAGGGAGAGAGACATCAATGTATGGTTGCCTTTCACCTGCCTCCAGCTAAGGACCTGTCTGGAGACCTGGCTTGCAACCTTGTTATGTGCCCTGGCTGGGAATTGAACCAGCGACTTTTGGGTTCTCGGGCTGGCTCCCTATCCATTGTGCCACCAGCCAGAGCAGACTGTTTTTTTGTTTTTTGTTTTTCTTTAATTGCAGAGAATGGGTCACTTAAGTGCCCGATAAAAAAACCCAGGTTCCCACATGTCATTTTTATTACAATAGTTAGAACAGGGCTAAAATATAGAAATTACTATTTCAGAAATTAAAATATGATAACAAACAAAACTGGAATTCCTTGGTTTTCTCTGATCTCTTTGTTCCTTGGTATGAGATTATTTAATAGATTTAGCAATGTTATCCAACGCATACTTAGCCGTTACACTACATTTCCTTAGGTACTCTCTTTTCTTTATGATAATGTGGCAGGGAACTAGATACAGTATTAAATTACCAAAATAAAAATGCATATGAGTGAGTGCTACTTCTAGGAAGTTGTCCATGACCCTGCGAGAGATTGCTATTTACCAACTTCCTTTACTCCCTGTATTTATGAGCCTCTGCTCAGAATATGAAACATACTTTGCGAATCCCATAAGAGCTGCAGGAATGAGAAGAGGAGAATTTGTTGCAAAAGAAATAGAATACACTTGTTTCAAGGCCAAGGCTGCTCTTTGGGTTGTATATAAAAAATAAGCCTATGAGCCACGCAACACTGAGAGTTCAAATTATAATATTGATCAACAGCTTTTTCATCGAAGAGGCTCCATGACAGTCACATGTGTATTATAAACAATTTTTATCTCCAAAAACAATGAGCTCAGAAGCAAGCCAGAAATGTTGAAACACCTATGTGTTGTATCTATGTTTATGTACACACAAGCTTATATTCTTGAAAATGGCCAAGAAGAAGAAATAGAACAATGAACCCATTGCAATACATTTGATAGTCAGCTGCTGAGAAATTTACTTTGATATCTTTAAATAAAATGAAAGATATTAAACCTGCTTTCCTTTAAAGTATTATTCCACATATCTTGTGGAAGAACTGGCATACATAAAGATATTAAAGGATTTTATTTTTTTTAACATTTTTAAAAACAAAAAGAAGAGAATCACAATAGTATATAATTAAACAAATTCACCTAATAGCAAATAAATAGTTAAGTCTGTTTATATACTATGAAATCAGGCAAAAAGAAAAAAAACTAAGGCTAAGTATTATTTAAGTCAACATTAATGATTTTAATGTTAGAGTTAGTGTACCTGTTAAACTAATAGCAATAGTTATTATAAAATAGTGTTTGCTCATTACTAATGTGAATAATAAGAAATCCAGAAATAAAATGCAAATAGATTTTACTGTATATTGACCATAATTTTGAAAATTCATGCCTGGTCTTCAGATATATAATATTACCTGTTTCTACTTTCAGTAGACATTTTGATTTGTAAAGAACTTCATGTAAAACGTGCATACACATACAAATGCTACAGTGTAAATATTAAGTACTCAATCAATATATGTGAAAATATTTAATTTATAGCACTTACTCTCTTAAAGGGATCCTTATAATCTAATAAAATATGTTCAAGTCTTTGCAGTGACCAACTTGGGTGGAGAAACAAATGTTACACATGTAATTCATAATAGTCAAGACATGGAAACAACCTAAATGTCCATAAGAGGATGAATGAATAGAGAAACATGGTACAGACATGCAATAGAATATTCTTCATCCTTATAAAAGAAGGAAATTCTGCCATTTGCAATAACATAAATGGCCTTGAGGGTATTATGCTAGATGAAATAAATCAGATTAAGAAAGATGAAAAACTATATGGTCTTACTCATATGTGGAATTTTAAAAACTCATAAAAAAAGAAAAGGTTTGTGGTTAACAGAGTAGGGATATAATGTACATGTTGAGTTTGGTTAACAGTGCTATAAGGTAGGTTTGAAAGTTGTTAAGAGTAAATCTGAAGAGTTCCCATCAAAAGAAAAGAAACATTCTCTCTCTCTCTCTCTCTGTCTCTCTCTGTCTCTCTGTCTCTCTCTGTCTCTCTGTCTCTCTCTCTACCTACATGAGACGATGGATGTTAATTTTCTATAAACTTCCTGTTGCACACCTTAAACATACAATGTTATCTGTTAATTATCTAAAAAAAAAAAAAACTAAAAGAAAAAATCAGAGCTACTTATGTAGTAATAATTATTTGGATTTGTTAAAGGTAAAATCTTAATTACTATTTTTTAATTTATTAAAATATGTTGGCTTCTGTTTTCATGGAATCACTGAAGGAAGTCTTTTCTTACTCTCTCTCCTTAGATATGTCAGTAGTGCCCTTAGGGATACTACTCTATCTAGGTTTCATATCATTATTACATGACAGAAGGGATTGGGCCAAATACTATGAAATTTCTTTTATAAGTCTGGATTTTTCATGAAATAATCTTGTTAATTATTTCCTTATGATTCCCCTCACACATGTTCTTCCTATGATTCCCTTCACATATGTACACTCCTGCCCCTTCAGTTCATACTGGAACTGTTCTACTCTATATGTTATAGTTAGTTAATAAACATTATAAAAATATTCCGCCAATTTAACAAGTGTCAGGAAATAAGCATACAGTAATACAATTTCAAGAAATCCTTCCTACTTTGATGAATGATCAAAAAATTTTTGATCACTGTTGTACAAAGCCAAAAGAATTGCTTCAGATTTCATAAGGGAAACAGTAGATCATAGCAGTTGAGAGCAGGGGCTTTGGAGTTGGAGAGTCCTCAAATCAAAGTCCAGTTAGATGCTAATTAAATGCACGTTTGGAGGCAAGTTAAACCACTTTAAGTCTAATTTTCCTTAACTGAAATACAATAGTTCTTGATATCTGTAGAGTGAAGGATTAAATAAGATGCTGTTTATGAAGTCTACAGTGATTGTGTAGAATGGAGAAATTGATCTATAAATGATAGCTATTGTGAGTTTCATGATAAAGCTATGATTATGACTCACTTTTCCTTTTCAGTCCACAAGTAGTGTATTTGTAAATGGAATTTTTCTTGCAGAGGAGTGCTGAACCAAGTTGAGTATCATTAATTTGAACATTATAAAACTTCAAAGTGAATTTGAAATATACTCTTAAAAAATCAAAACATGCCTAATTAAATGAAAACTACTTCATGGAAATTTCAGTAATATAAATTAACCACATGCAGTCTTCTTATATCCAAACATATTTAAAAATATTTGAGTTTTAAATTAACTAATTTTTAATTTCTTAAAAATGTCTTCAAATTCTCCTATAGCTTTCTAGGCTTAAATAAAGCTTTCCTCTGCCAATTTCCAGGTGGAAAATATTGATCACTAGGTGCTCAATTTGTTCACATAAATAATATATATCAGTGTAACAAGGGTAATATTCAAAATACTTGTCAATACAGATTTGTGGTCAATCAGAATGGAAGCCAGTTATGAGCAACAATGTTATTGTTTTACAAATTCCTATCCCCCCTACCCCCACCATATCTGTGGTACCAGTTTTAATTACCCATGGTCAATCAACCATGGTCAGCCATAGTCTGAAAATATTAAATGGAAAATTTCAGAAGTAAACAATTGATAAGTTTTAAATTATGTGCCATTCTGAGACATGTGGTGAAATTTTGGTCTGATCAGCTCTCCCCAACTCAGAATGTGAATTATCATTTTTTACACTATAAAGGCTACCTATACTTTTGTCACTTAACAGCCAGCTCACTCATGACAGAAAGAGGGAGAGCTTATATTCACATAACTTTTACTATGCTCTATTGTTGTAATTGTTCTATTGTTCTATTTTGTAGAACCATGAAACTAATAACTATAGAGTTGCTATGACTCCTAGGACTGAAGAAATAGGGCACAAGAGGTCCCCAGCACTGCATGGGGAGAGTCTATCAAGAGGGCCACCTGGAGAGGAACAAGGAGCAGCCTCCCAAGGAGTGAGCCCAGGGGTGTAAAATCCAACCTTTCTCCTCCTTTCTGGCCTGTTGCCGTAACTTCCTATTGGCCAAACACCATCAGAGGCCAGAAAGCAAGGGGCCTCCTCCACTGTGTTCATAAAGTTTAGACCCTTAATGCAAAATGTGAAATGAAGGTAGTTGGGGAGTTAGTTAATTTGGGGGGCCAGATACAACTAGCTTATCTCTATCTTATCTTCAGAGTTAAACCAAACAAAGCTTAAGGTGGTTTTTACCTGGTTTTACCTGGTTATAATCTGATTCAAACACTACCAAAGGGTCAAGTATTCTAGGAAGAAAATAAATACGTGATACCATCTGCCATCAGGCTCTGTTATCTAAATTTCCCCTTAGAAGAGTTAAATTTCTTCTAGTCAAGAAACTAGTTAGTATAAGCGAACCATGGCCATAGACAACAGGGTAGGAATTGACTTTGGGAGAGCAACAGGTGGGCAGGGCATGAGAGAACAATGAGGAAAAATGGGACAACTATAACAGAACAATGAAAAAGAAAAAGGAAAAAGAGAAGTTACATTTCTACTGCTCTTAATATTTAAACATTCACATTATCCAAGGTCTGTCCCAAAAGTATTGGCAGTGTAACCGGTTTTAAGTAGATTGGCATTGGCTGGATACTTTTGGGACAGACCTTGTATATCAAATCAGCCTTCAGGTTGACATCGGTATGAATTTTAGTGAAAAATATTAATAATCTCAAATAAGACCAGTCACTTTGCTAACACTTATTATTTCATGTCAGATGGTTACTCCATACTTTGCCCTGTAGGGATACAACTACAAATTACACAAATAGTCCACCAGAAAATAAAGTTCCAAGGTACAGATAGGGGAGTTAATGGAGCAGGAGAAATTGCTAATACCTTGTGAATAGACTAGCTATCTCCCAAGAACAGTGGTAGACAAATGTTTTCTGGGAGGCCAGGCACAGCTGGGTTCAAAGCTATTTATTGGGGAGGAAGATGAAGGAAATATACCTGAAAACTCCCAAACAAAAAAAGAATCTTCTCTCTGTGAGGTTCATTGAATGCAGGAGTGATGTTATTAAAGACACTGTAAGAATGGATAGGAAAATCTAGACATTAACAAAGGCAATGGGGTGTTACAGGACCATTTTGCTGGTAGCGAATAAAAATGTATTTTATAATGACAAACAGATAATTCTCCACAGGCTCTCTAAATCTCAGAGCAGAATCAAATGAGAAAAGCATCTCTGGACCTCATGAAAACCTTCAAACATATGGTTTGAATTAAAAAAAAAAAAAAAAAAAAGATCAAGCTAAAAATCAAGGAACTAGTATTGATGACCTGCTGTCAAAAAGACCGTTCTGCACCTGCTACCCTAATAAGTCAATATTGTAGTCTTCTTTGTAGCAGTCTCCACGTTATTTCCTTATTGGATAAACTGCTTAGTTATAGAAAGTCCAAATCAGAAAATTTGGGAATCAAGGCATGGATTGTATAATATCCACTCAAGGATATTACATATTTAAATTTCCTTTACCAAAATTAAAGGAGCTATGTGAACCTACTTGAAGGAAAGCCCACATAGAAGCCAAAATATTCAGCATCAGGTTTGAAGAACAAATAGGAAACTCAGACTATTGATTTGCATAGAGTGCAGAAACAGGGAACAAACTGAAATCCTTACTTGTTTAAATGAGAGTGAACTTTAAGTAACAACTGGAATTGACCTAAATTTTCAAGTCCTGTGCAAAAACAACAACAACAACAACAACAAAAATAGCAAACACTTTCTAAATCATAATTTAATGTTTTTAACAAAGTTAATAATGGACTTATTCACATTCATTTATTTAGATTACATCGCCATTGAGGTTTTCCTGGAGAAGATGGAGATAAAACCTATCTTTAAAGCCAAGACAATTCCTGCACATAAAGGTGTTTTAGTGGGTATCTAATCTCATTGGTTCCCAGTCTTCACTCTGCTAAAAGATGAAAAGAAATAGAATCCTGGTTCCACTCCTGCAAGTACCCATTCACCTGCTCCAGAATGGAACTGGTTACCACTATTATTTATTGTATCCTCCAGGTAATTTGATTGCAGAATGAGGGCTGATAATCATCAATGTGGTTGAACCTGAATTACCCATTTCATAAGTGAGAGAGCTGGGGGAAGTAATGTGATTCACACAAAATTATTTTTAGTAGAAGAAAACTCAACTTATGATCAGAAGATATTGGTTTGAGTTGTAACTTTCTTGCTGGGTAATATCAACTCAAGGAATATGAAAATAAAATGCCTGCTTGACTTACAGGGTTGTTGAGAGGATCACTATAAAACTAGGCGACATAAACTTCATGAAACCACTTTGTAAAATGCAAAGTACTACTCACATATTAGAGATTATTTGTAGTAGAAACAAGCCTAGAACACAAGTATCTGCTATCTCCCAGTTCTTTAACTTCTTAAACCATTCTCTCTCTCTCTCTTTTTTATTTTTTATCAGTAACTATATTATATGACTACTTATCTGGCATAACACAAATAAACACATAGTATAAACTTGCTTACCTCCATATAATCATAATTAATTTTCAAATCATGACCCGGAATGCTCTACAATTTCAGTACTCAAAGTATGGATAGTTTAAACTCAGCAGCTTTGGCATCACTGGGCAGCTTGCTAGAAATGTGAACCTCATGTCTCACTTCAGACCTACTGAATTCAGCCAAGTCTTTAGTTTGACAAGATCCCCGGGTGAGTCAGTGGACATTACAATTTGAAAAGTGCTGTTCTACAAGATCTCAGAATGCCTTTGGCATGATGAAACTAGGGTCAGTGCCATTTGAGCAATTATTTTTCCATTTTAATTATTCAAAAACTAAAAATGCATGTGCTATATGCATAATTCTACCTGAAATAATTGGATTAAGTAAATTTTTCTTGTCGCTACTTAAGCTAAATAACAGCATTCATTGCATTAATTTAATCAAACTCTGCTTAGATTTCTTCTCGTAATCAATTCTTAGTAGCAATTTTGATTCATTTGAACTAATCATTGTAAATTTCTATGGCAGTTTGAAGTTAAACAATCTCATTTTAGATGAAAATTTTTGGACAGAAGTGATTAGACTCTACAGAATCAGCGTCCCCCATTGACAATTACCTACCATCTCCCCTGTGCCCTGAAGCCACAAACTCCTGTCGCTCAGCCCAAGTTGAAACCAATCTATGATTCTTAGAGGGTGAACAAAGCATGCAGCTTATTATTATTTGGATCACATGTTCTTAGTAGGGAAGGCATATCCTTAGTGTTTTTAATTTTATCAAAATAGAGCAATATGAGGGGAAGCCTGGTGAACAAAGAAGACTATGATCTCATTATTCAGACATTTTTTAAAAGGAAAAAAAAAAAAAAGTAAATAATTTTGTCTTTTTCTCTCCAAGATGCTGTTCTAATTAACTACCCTGTCTCAAGTCATTCCCTATAGGCTCTGTGCAAATTAGGAGTGTCTGAGTAGAAATGCAATAATGTGAAATCTTAACAAATGGCAGTTACATGAGTTTCTCAGCCATCACATAGACTGCATACTGAGTGAATGGAAGTTTTCCTGCAACCCCAGCTTCCCTCCACATCTAATTAGGTATAATTGCTGCCTATTTATAGCCAACCTATGAAGAGATGTCAGTCCAAAAGTGTCATGGACTAGAGGTAACTTGCAAGAGGCTAATGATGGATTTGTTTCCATAGGCGGTAACAATTTTTGAAGAGTGTGGCCACTAAGTGTGAGCAGAGCTATAAGATGTGGCAGAAAATGTGTTTCCTAGGACACCTTTGAAACCATTTGTGAAACGAGCCAGCAGGACAGAAATTCAAAGTGATCCATAGGGCTTTGGCAGAGGAAGGGGAACAAGGACTCCCATTAGGACAACTGTCAATTTCACTTTAGGAAGTATCGGATGGAAAGAGAATTGAAGGCTCAGGCATCAGCTAATAGCTTGTTAAGGGAGATGAATTTGTTGGAGTAGATTCCATTCCCTACCTCCATCCCAAAGAGAAATACTGAATGTCAGCTATAAGCCTGACTTCTGGCATAGTACTCTGAAATGCAACTTGGAGTGAGCAAACCAAATATTGCTATGTGTTTAGCCTTAGTGCTAGGAGCAACATAATCATCTATGAATAGCACCAGGCTTGTTTAATGTTCATGTAGATAAGTCTATATTATGTCAAATGTCCTTTTTAATTTAATGCTACATGGGACTAGGTCCTTGTTTTCACTTTCTGCAGGGATATTTTATGTTAAGGCAGCAAGAAATGCTCATTGGTACATTCACCAATACTGATGGTCACTTTGGTTATGTTCTCCATGTTTCTTACATCAGATGCATTTCTCCCTGTGTTTTCTCATTCTCATTCTAGACCTACGGATCCATCTCTGCCAGGGATTTATGGGCAGTCTGTACACAAACATTCTTTATGGCCATAAGCATGTTCCTCTTCAGTTTATAGGCAAAGAATGAAAAGATCTATCAAACGCAGTACCTGGGGATGGTAGAATGGATATTTACAATTAGCAATAAAGAACTCAAACATACAGAAGCTTCCCTGAGGATGAAGAAGTTTCTGCAAGCTCCTACTTTCCAGTCAATATGTTACAGAGCACGTGAGAGGTTCTATATACAATTCACTCCAACTAGTTAGGTTTCATGGGTCCCAAAAACACTTAAATATTCTAGCTTCTGGCAGAGTATAAGAAAAAAATTAATCAGATAGGTTCTTCCACTATTTATAAAGCATCATCAAATCTTTCAGCTTACATACTTATAAAGTACCCACCCTCACAGTGTATTGTTGCAATGACATAACTGGACAATATATCACATCTAAAATAGTGCCCAGCACATAGCAAAAAGGGTTTTGATAAATGCCATGTCCTTCATCTTTTTGTTTTAAAAACAGTTCACAGTATTTTCAAGAAGATCAACAGAGATAAATTGTGTGCAAATAAACAGCACAACATAAATATAGGCTTATGAAAATATACTTAAGGAGGACAATGTGAATTCCTACCTGCCCTTTGGGATTGATAACTCGGAGACCCTATGAAGGTTGACTCAAGTTTCTAAGTTGATTTTGAGTATGTTAAGTATCACTGTGAAATTAAGTGTTGCCCAAACTCAAGCTATGTGTCTATATTTGTTCCAGAATTCCTCTTCTGTCAATTCATAGCATATCTAGCGTCTCACCCAGATTTGGACTGTAAGAGCTGCTGTTCTTAGAGAATAAAATTAAATTTTGATCTGGATATTTTGCAATCAAATAGCTCATCTAATCCACTCTGGCCAACACCTTCTGACAGACATGGATATAACAATACATCAGTGCTTTTGCAGCATGGTACACTCACAAACATAGCGCATGCCAGCACAATGTAACATGCGTATCTTCTTGATACTCTGATATACTACCTGTACGTATCAATAGAGCCATATCAGTGATCAAAATAAATACTGAAATACTGCTATCCTGCTGGTGAAGAGCTAGGTACTGCCCTTTAAAAGGTCCTGCTAACCCACAGTCCTTCCCCTAGAATGCCCTATGAAGCCCCCATCCAGCAACCAGACACATTTGTGCTTCCAAGTTTCTATTCTGGTTCTAGATTTAGACTGTCCTCCCTGACCCATGTCTGTATGGCACCTTTCACTAAATAGTTGTGTCATTTATTCATCTATGTCTGTGCCCTTGTCCTGGTTTTTCCCCATTGTAGCAGAGAAACCACTATCAACTTATTTCCACAACTGTTCTGATTTCTCCTTTTCCCACTCCCTCTACCATCCCACTGACCCTTGGCAATAATAGTGCTAATAGAGCCTAAGAATGAATCTCTTCATTTCAGTCCTCAGTTTTACATCTTCTAAGTCATGTTGGATTGTCCTATCCTCACAGAGAAGTTTTAGACCTTGATCCCATTCTAGTGCCATGACATTGCCTCTCCTCAAAGCCTTCTAGTAGCTCTTTGAGTTTGACTTCTCTGCAAGCAGTATACCACAAGAGAGCCATGTTCATGTCCCTGAAGAAGCCTGATGGGGGAAGAGAGTGTTAATCTCAGTGCTGTGGCAGGAGTCCTGTTTGACACTATACTCTCTAGGAAATGCTTGTTGCTTCTTAAAGGGCAAACAGAAATACAAAAAAAAAAAGCAGAATAATTGATCTTAGTTGGCTCTGCCACAATGTCCTCCAGGGTGAGGTGGAGCAGGATATATCATGGTCAGTGGTATAAATGAGTAATAGATTGTGGCTTTTTAAAGTTGATCAGGGCATTGTTACTTCATTCTTCAGGCTGTTAGTGATGAAGTTCTAAACAATGGTAAGAATATTTGAGAACAGCGAAAAACCCAAAGCCAATGGTCTTTGCTCCAATTCTATAGCTTCCTTTCTCTTAGTTCCACCCTTGAAAAGAGCTCCAGTTGGTCAAGTTCTGCCCCAGTTCCTCTGCCTTGGTCTTGGTCCTTCTTAACCTCTAATTTCTTTTATTTTATTTTTTCATTTACTGGGTTTCTGACATATTTGTCTCTATTGTACCAATTCTCCAAATTTGATAATTGATGTAGTTTCCCCAGCATGAATTATTGCTCCCAGCTTTTAGGGACAGCGATTTGAATGTGCCCTATGACTCTGTGACTCTTGAAAATGACCTTGCCTTCTTCTGCTTTCCATTTATCCCACTGGTTTGTATATAACTGTAATGCAATAAAATGTAACCATTCTAAATTGCTTATAATTACTATAAAATAGTTCAATGTTTGAAAAATTGAATTAAAATTAGTCAGTGTATGTAAATTAATTTTTCCTGTTAATAGACAAACCATTTACACATGTTCTTCCAGCATATGAGAAAAAGCCACAGAGCCTTGCATTCTAGTTTTGTCTCTGAATTATACAGGAAAGATAATCTCTCTCCTTTCCCAATGATTAGAAGAGAACCACTGAAGATCAGTTCTAGAACTGGGCCTCCTGCTAGAACAATGTCCAGAGCCTTCAGCCAAAGTCTTCAAGCTTTAAAAAAGCAAAGGGTTCACCAGCAACTGGATTAGGCAGGAGTAAGTGCCATTGAACTAAACAGGAAATTTTTCTTTGACAATAGATACCATGTAGCCAAGACCAGAGCATTCACTGAGGCTCATGATTGAGGCTTAAATCCAAGATTCCAAGGAAAATTGCTACCTATGACATTCCTACATACCTACCTGGGCCATTATTCCTACAAAGAGGACTTAGTTAAACAATTATCCTTCAGCATAGAAATATGTTCAGAAAGACATTTAGCTTGCTAGTAAATCTTATCTATTACATCATTGGTTAACATTTTTAGTTATTCGGTTGTCATATGGGAAACATAAGTTGCCAGCCTTCTGCTCCCCCCATCTCCATAGATGTCCAGTAAAATCAATTTCTTATACTTTTTCTATCTTTCCCTGAAGTGTGTATCTAGTCATTTCAATAAGTAACTGGGTGTACCTGAGGTACCACTGGTTCTGGGGCTCTTGTTCAATGTATCTCTTTGATACTAAAGCTAAGGATAAAGATCCCAGATGCCAGAAACATTTATAGACAGAAGGTTGTCTCTAGTTTTCATTTGCATCTCTTTGTTCTCATCATCAAAGACACATGTAACAGTAGCCTTAAAGGAGACCCATGCACTTGCTCCTAATGTGCTTTTGCCTAGGCTAGCACCATAGATGACATTTTTCTAGCAAAAGCTCTAGTTAAGGCACTACCTTGGGCAAGTTACTTATCCTGCCTCCAGTGAAACATGAGCTTCCTGCTTAGAGCACTTTCTATGTGCTATGCATGAAGGAGCCTTGAACTAGAAGTAAGGTCTGCTCATATTCTAGCAACAAAGGGCCCATGGAATTATGACCTTTGCTTGTTCAAGACTGATGGGAGCCTTGATTACATCCATTCCCCCAAGAGAAAGTTACTTTAGACATGTTTGCCTGGAATCAATGCTGAAAATGAAAAAAGGCTATCTATGAAACAGGTGAATGATAACCTCAAATCTAGCATTATACCATTTGGAATTGGTAGAATTAGACATCTGTAATAACTTCAGAGGGCAGAATAATTGCCATTTTTTTCTTTATACAGGTTATATATCAGTTATACTTCTGGCAGTGAATTACGAGAGGTAGATATGAAGACACATGTAGTTTTGGTTTTCGTTGCTTTTATGATGCGTGATGTCAAACAGGTTTTCCTATGTTGAAGAGCCAGTTGTATTCCTTTTCCTGTGAACTAGTTATTCATTTCTTTTATTCATTTATTTATTGAATGAATGGTGAGCCTATTTCTTATAGATTTATAGAAATCAAAGCCATTTTTTCTGTGATGTGATTAGCAAATGTTTCCCAGAGTTTTATGTTTGCCTTATGACTTATTGTGTTTTTCTAATATAAATTTCAACCACCTTTCTAGTGGAATTTTTTCTCCTTACTCTTGGACTTTGTGTCATACTAAGAATAAGTATTTTTAAAACTATTCACTATTTATTTGACCAATATTTTTAGAGGTCATATTTTGTGTGTAAACCTGTACTCCATCTACATGTGAACTATGAATACAATTTTAGTATTTTACAGGTGACTGCCCATATATTCCAACATTTATTGAAAAATCAATCTGACTTCTTCTCTGATGTCACATTTACTACATACATAAAATCTCAAATATACTTGGTGCTATTTCCAAAATTTCTGTAATATTCCATTGATTAATGTAATGTATAATTATAATGCAATGTTTTAATTATTCTAGGTTTATGATATGTTTTAATATGTAGTAAGACTATCCCCTCCCCTAATTAAGCCAATGATGTCCTGGACATTTTTGTTGATTTTTTCATATTAAATATGTCCAGTAAGAAAACAATGTATGAAATTGGTATTGATATTATATCATATTTAATTTATAGAATATATAACAATATGAATTGCTAACATTATTATGGAAGTTCTTCCAAGGATATTGTGTTTAATTTCACTTGTTTGTATTTTGGGTCCTCAGTAGTATTTTAGTTTCTTTATGTAGATGTTGAATATTATTTGTCAAGTTTATTCTTTCATGTCTTTTTACTTGTTTTATTCTTATTTGTTCTTTCTCAAAAATGGGATGTTTTAAATATGGAACAAAGGGTTTTTTTCTGTTTTTTATTTAATTTTATATTTTTAAAGATTCTATCCATTATTTTCTGAGAGAGGGAAAGGGAGAGAGGCAGAGAGGGAGAGAGAGATTTCAAGGTCTGATTGCCTTTCACCTGCCTCCATGGACTTGGCTGGAGACCTGGCTTGCAACCTGGTTATGTGCTCTGGCTGGGAATCAAACCAGCAACCTTTGGGTTCACAGGCTGGCACCTTATCCACTGGGCCACCAGGGGGGTTTATTTTTAAAGAAAGAGAGAGTTGGTCTATCTGGTGCATGATACAGGGTAGCTAGATTCACTCATTACTAAGTGTCAAGTTTTAAAAAACTTTGAATGCTGCCCTGGCTGGTGGCTCAGTGGATTGGTGCCAGCCTGTGAACCCAAAGGCTGGTTCAATTCCAAGTGAGGGCACATAACCAGGTTGCAAGCTAGCTCTCCAGCCAGGTCTGTAGCTGGAGGCAGGTGAAAGGCAACCATACATTGATATTTCTCTTCCTTTCTTTCTCCCTTGTGCCCTTCTCTCTGAAAATAATAAATAAAAATTTTCAAAAATAGATAAAAAGCCTTGAGTGCTATGAATTTTGAATTTTATTTTTTCTCATTTTTAAGACTACACTAAATTTAATTTTTAATTAAAGTACAACATTGTATAAATTTAAGGTAGATAGCATTATTTTGTTATATTTATACATTGTAATATGACTGCCATTGTAGTGCTACTTATCACATTGCATAACTGTAGCACAATATTATATATTGTGCAGTAGATTGCTATGGCTTATTTACTACTTGTTACAAGTTTGTGCACTTAAAAAACGCTACCAATATTTTCCTCCCACCTCCTATCTCCTGATGACCACCATTTTACTCTTTATAGGTTTGATTTTTTAATGGATCTTATTCTTCAAATACCAGTTAATACCAAGTGATCTTTAAAAGGTGATATATTATTTTTGGAAGATGCCAGTTCTGAAAGCAGGATGAAGAATGAACTAGTCAGATCAGCTAGTTGCAAGGCACCTATTTAATTCAGAAGAATTGTCATATTCAAGAAGAATGAAGAAAGTTTTTACTTTTACTTTCTTTTTCTGAAGGCCTATTGCATGCTTTGTGTTGTGCTAGTGCTTAGAGAATTTCTCCCACCGTAGACTTAAATTTCACCCCTTCCTCCAGCTCTTTAAATCAGAGTAACTTACTCACTTCCGGGCCACCACTGGTCTACTAAAAGATATTTAAATGAAAACTGATTTATTATCATTTATTAACATTCTTCCCATTATCAACCCTTCCTTCTATGACAATTAATTTTCACCCGTTTGCTCTTTATCTTGTTCTCCTAGGTCAAGATCACATCCTTGTGACCCTAATTTTGAACCCATGGATTTGGTAGCTTCAGATTCAATCTCATTCTCACCTACCATAACACCTGGGCTTTTAGTCTTCCTTTCCAATTCTGATTCAGCATGTTCCTCAATCAACATTTTTCGTGGTCACATAACAATCCATTTAATCAACTCTGATCCCATAGAACTGTATCTTCAATCTAGTCACTGGACCAACTCACTGAGATATGGGAAGAGGAAAACTGAAGGTAGATTGTATTGAACACTCAATTATCCTAGATTTCACCCTATAAAAATGAGGCCACACTTCATGTGTATCTGGCTTTCCTTGGTTTGACACCTCTTTGCAGAATGGCTGCCTCTCAGCCACACCCCTGTCCCTCAGTTATTTGAGGTCATCTGCCTCCAATACAATCTTAGGTGTCTGTTGTTATTGCACTATATTTACAGGTCCTTCTGGTTAGGGCAAGCAACTTGACCCAGTTAGCCCAGGAGTCTTCCAGTTGAGCATAAAAGTCCCCTTTCTGAAAAATGTCCCAGTGCTGAGCAAATTGTTATGTTTAGTCTGCCTACTTCCAATGCTTAGCCCAGGCTCCTTTTCGCATTTATTATTATTATTATTATTATTATTATTATTATTATTATTATTGGTAGCATCACTGTGTGCCTTTCTCTAGAATAAAATTCCCTGTCATCATGGCACCTACTCATGTGGTTACCCATTTTCAGGACACTCACATTCCCTTTGACTGCTGCTGGCACCAATGTCACCTCTAATGAGGACACCTCTGGTGCTCACCTCTCTCTAGGCTACTTGAGCACACCCCTTTCACTTTTCCCCTGGATCTCACTGTTCTGCTCATTTCTTCACAGCCAGGTCGCTTGAGCAAGCTAGGTGTTACAAATATTTTAACATTTTTAAATACAATGCTTCCCTTTCCTGGAGAACACACATACTACTCAGACAGTTGATTCTGACTGGTTTCAGGTACAAAAAAACAATGTACTTAACCTTACAGCCACTTTTTCTACAGGACCCTCAGACTCTATTGTGGGCTCTGGCTCACTGAGGTAAATCTTTCCTTTGCTTGGGCTGGATAAATTCCCTCTTGATCTTTCTGTACATCCATCTTCATTTCTCCACTCCCATAGGTTCTCCATACATGTTCATGTAGCTCTCTGACCCCACATATGAAGGGATTGAAGTTCAAAAGTTCTTTGCCTAGAGGCTCCGGAACCCATATAAATCAGCAGATGCAGCAGGAACAAGATTAGGTGGAGGTGGATAATAAGCCTTCAGCGCTGCTCTGGTCTGTAACAAGTTGATGCACTCAGTTCAGAGTCAGCAAATTTCTACTCAACTCTCATGTTAAAAGATGGCTCCTTTTTTATTTTTTTTCCTGAATTTTCTCAAGTGGAATGAATGATTTTCCATTTTTCACATCCCTTCATTCAGACCCTTTCACTACCGTAGCTCACACTACTTTGAGACCAAGAAGTCATAAGACAGCATCCTGTAGTAAGTTACTACCCACAGAGCACAGGAGAAAGACATAAAAGAGAACATGAACTTCTGAGAACTTAAAAATAAGAATTAATTTTCTTCTTGTCTATACATTCAAAATAAATTACTTTCCTTGCTAAAAGCCCATATACAGATAACAAGAATTCTAATTTATATCTATATATAGTTTTTTTTTAAATTTCTATCAGAATGATGATTTTTCTCTTCAACTAAAATTTCTAACATGTGGTCTCCATATCTTACCTAACAAATGTTCTGTGTGTTTTAACTTAACAGATGCTTTAATTAGGTCCTCATCTAGTCCAGGGGCTCTAACAGGTATTTGTAATTATTTAGTCATTTAATAATACTCATAATAATTCCTTGAAAAAAATTATAGGCATTTAAAACTGAGCACATTGACATTCAGAGAGGCTAAAATAATTATCCTTCCTAAGTCAAACCTCCATTACATTTTGGAATCTGAATGAAACCTAAGAATGATCCTCTCTCTCAAAAATAGAAATACTTTTGTTCATTATTTTATAGAAAATAAAGGGATAAACTGTTTCTAACATGTATGTGGATTTACTATACTGTGACAAACAGACTTCTAAAAACATCTTCAGTGATTCCTGTCCACTGGCATTCACATCTTTGTGTAATCCCCTCTTCTTGGGTGAGGGATGGGTTATGTGATTTATTTCTCAGGAATGGAATACAGTAAACATGATGGGATAGTAATTCTATTTGATTCCAAAAGATTGTGACTTCTGTATTGTTCTTTTTCAAGTACCCCCTGTTTCTTTCTTGACTGTTTATCTTGACAAGAGGCTTTGTGGAAAGGCCTATATAGTAAGGAAACAAGAAAGTCCTCCAATTAACATCCTATGAGTCACTGATGCCTTAGTCCGATACTCTGCAAAGAAGCACATTCTGCCAATAATTACAAGAGCAATCTAGGAAGAAGAGTTTTCCCAGTTGAACCCTGAGATATTTATGATCCCTGTCCAGTAAAATGTCTTGAATTGGAGGATGCAGATAATCCATTACCAGATTTCTGACACAGAAATTGAGATAATAAGAGTAGGTATGTTTAAACTGCTAACTTTTGGGGTAATTTGTTACACAGCAATTGATAACTAATGCACATGCACTGTCAGTCATTATTGTTACTACTGTGTAACAAATAACAGCAAAAACCTAGTGGCTTAATAAATAATAATCATTTATTTTTCTTCAGAATTTTCAAAGTTGTAGGAATTACCGGGTTGGCCTTGTTTCTGCCCTATAATATCTGGAGCTTCAATTGGGATGATTAGAATTGATATTACACGATAATAACAATACTAGTAATAACAATAGTGGCTAAGTGCCCTGAGTTCCTCATGAGGCCTTCTAAATGTTTTACATGTATTAACTCATGTAATACTCAGAACAACCCAATAAACTAAGTGACACAAGTAATTAACCACCTTACCAGTGTAAATCAGCTGATATGCAGACCTGAGATGCAAAAAGCTGGGATGCAAACTCATACCCTTTGGCATTAGCAAGTGACAGTTCTTATCCTTTCTAATATACTAAGTGCCTATAAGTAAAAGGTATGTGAAGAAATTGATCTTCTCCAATCTACCTCAAGATTGTGCTTGAATAAGAAAATTAAGACAAGCCCCTTGATAGTTAGATTTGAATTAAATAAATATAAAGGAAGTATAAACCCATTTACATGAAGACATAGGAAAATATATTTGAGAATATAACAGATTCTTAGGACAAAATCTGATAGCTGGTAGGGATCAGCAAAACTTATCAAAGCCTAGGTGTAAATGGCAATAATAGCTTTATATTTTCAACTGGGTTTGAAGATTTTGCATTTTATATTGAGGATTAAGGTATTGGATTTCAATCACATTTCTACATACCACGTCTTCATATTTACCTAGGTTTACTATTTTCTAACAATAAGTTGCATTTGTCCATATCTAGGACCTATCACTCCTGTATCCGTTTGTTTTCCTTAGCAGTGAAGAGGTCTAAAGCCAATATGCCTTCATAGTGATACTGAGCAGTATAAGGTTAGTAGCCTTATTCGACAAAGTTTAACTTTGGTAATTAACCTGCAATGTCATAAAGCCAGAAAAAAACAGATCCCCCTACCCTTTCAGATTTGCAATAAGTTTTGTAATCTTGAAATATAGATTAATCTATAATAGTTATACTGATTGATTAACTGATGGGGCTATAATGACCCTGATCACTGATCAATATGTTCAGTCACTTAATAGCTATAAATAGGAAGAAATTAATCAACAAATAAACACATATTAATCGACTACAAATTGGAGCCATTATTGGCCCAGCAGCATAATAATGAAGCAAATCTGAGTCCAGACTTCAAGGAGCCTATGGTCTACTTAGGGAACTAAAACTTAACTACATAAGACAGGAGTCAACACAAGACAGCAACAAGAGGTACCAAAGACTGCAGAGCTAGTGTGATTAAGATAAACAAATACTGATATTTCAGCTAGCAGTGGAAAACATGTAATTATATGCCAGTTCTGAAAAATAGCATTGTATTATAGTACACATTATTATTCACTTGGAAATATAATTTTTAAAGTTTGAAAATCTATTTTTCACATATTTCACATGTCATAGGTCTAACAGTGTAGCTCAGACAAAGAATCCTGGGATATGTATACACTAGAGGTAGGAAAATATTAATAATAGAAGGCTGTAATAGTTAAAAACTTCTAAATGAAAGAGGTGATTGTTTTGTTCCTTTATAGCTAGCGTATACAGCTACTGTACTTAGTAAATCCATCATCTGATGAGTTTCTTAGTGTTAGTCTTTCCCTTTTTGAGAACAAATTCAGTTTTATTCTTATTTTATTTTAGTTCATTTTAACTGTTTATCCTGCATCTATTATAGCAACTGAAGTATAGTAGGTGCTCAATAAATAATTGTTAGACAAATGGAAAATAAATTAAAAAGTACTTAAGTAAGTAATTACATGAACTAATCACATTCAAGTTACCTGAAATTAGGAACTAAAGATCAGCAGTAATCAAATTTCATATAGAAAAGGCTCTCTTGTCCCTTTGGAGGAAATTACGTGCGTGTGCTATGTTCACAGGTTCTGCATGAATATGCAAACACAGACTAACACACTTTGTTTTCTCATTTTTGACTGAGCTGCAATTTGCTTAACAGGTTAGATAGTGACAATTTTCTGTACTTAGAAATACACTAAGGAAACTTGTTAAATAATGTGCTGTACAAACGCCAAATACCCCAAATAGTTAGCATTCCCCAGCCATTTCATAAACAAACTTCAGAAGGTAATTGGTTTAATTGAACTGTCAAAGTAGGTCAGACTGAAAGGGCGGAGAGTATATATAAATAGTCCAGTGTCTGCCAGTCTCAGGGAGCTAGTGATTAGATTTCAATCTGATCATAATTAATGTTATTAAAATCCTCCCCAAATAAATTGGCTTCATTTAACTCAGAAAGCGGAAGTCACACAAATACAGTGAGGAAGGAGAATATTCAGAGTGAAGGTCTGAATTTAGGCAAACCCATCTGGGCTATGTTATTTTTCTGATTGGAGAAAATGAGAGGTGTTTTTGTTTCATAGTAGTCTACTCATATTTTAACACATTGGAAACTTAGAACAAGCGTCCCCAAATTTGTCTGGGTTAGGTCAGAGTCATGGTTTTCACAATCCCTTCCTTTGTCTCCAACAAAAGAAACAGTTGAAGCTGATTCAGCCTCCAGCTATAAATATATGTGCATGGTCAGCCCAATGCCTAGAGCAGAGCAGAAAAGTAAACCTGTAACAAATAGTTGTCAGGATGCCTAAAATTCTAATATCCAAAAATAACTCATTCATTTGTTTTTCAAAATATGTTTCTAACTTTTAATCTGCATTTTCTCACTGGGTCTACTATAACTCATCCTGTATCATATAGGAGGTACAATACAGGCAATTCCCATACAACACAGCACCTCTATAACATGGTTTTGCTCTAACACGATTCAAGAATTGGAGAAAACTCTCATACAACACAGCATCCTAGAACATGGCTTTGTTCTAACATGGTTTGGGAATTAGAGAAATCGCCAAATAATACAGAGTGTAGTAAGAGCTTTTAAGATCAAAAGATATCTCATTTGCAATTTTTCAGTCATGGTGCTTAGTAGTGATGATGAAGAAAAAAATATTTAATACATATTAATATGTTACACTTTTGGTGAAAATTGCTTTAATAAATATATTTCCCTTAATTATAAAACTATAATATGTTTTTCTTTTTTTAAAATTTTTGGTAACTAACCCTCTTTTCGTACTAGTTCTTGGTTTCATGAAACACAGATTTGCATAACACAGCACTTTTTAGGAACCTAACAACCATGTTATATGGAGGTTACCTGTATTTTTGAGAAATTGCGAAACAAAATTTTATTGAGTGGTTGCTTTGTACCAGGCACCAACTCTCATTTTACTCTCATCACAACCTTATAAAGCAGTTACTATTAATATTTCTACTTTATAGATAAGGAAATTGATGCTTTGAGAAATCACATAACTGGCTCAAGTTTATGCAGCTTAAAAGGAGAAGGCTAGAATTAAAAAAAAAAAATTCTGATGTCTTTAAAACATCAACTTCGCTTAACTCCAGCTTTCATATTAAATGCAGTGAGAAAAGCATCATAACTCTCTCCCCTGAGCATGGTGATTTTCTCTGTGTTCTGGGATCTCTCATGTCAAAATATTTGGAGCTGGGCCAGGAAAGAGGTCTTGATGAGAATACAAATTCATGAGCTTCACATGAAGCTTACAGAAGGAACATACTCAGACCTACTGAAGAAGAGGGGAGCCCTAAAAACTAAACACCTGCCACATTGGAATGAAGGTGCAAAATAAAACTCTGATTAAATATTATTAATATTGTTTCAGAACTGGCTATTTTCAAGGGCAAATGTATTGTGTATTTACGGCAGCTAAGATGGAGTTTAAAGCAGACTCTCAATTGCTTCAAAAATCACTATTAATTCATAGAGACCAAGGGTAACAGGGTAAGAGAGAAACTGCAATACTGTTGACAGAAAGAGAAAAATGTCTAAGATAGAACTAAGTGACCAATTTGCATACTTTACTGAGTGGCCCTGAACACATTATTTAAATCTCTCTAAACCTCAGTTTGCTTGTGTATGAAATGGGGAAGAAAACATCTGAAAAGGAACAACTCTATAACCAAGCATGTGTAATTGTCTGCCCTGTAATAGGCATTGAACCCAAAATACCTCCTTTTTTCTTTAAATAGCAAGCTTCTATGTAGATAATCCTAAATTCTCTGTATATTTGCATAGCCCTCTGTTTAACTTTGGCCTCATACTAAGATAGAAGGCTGCTTCTATAGTCCAATAACTATACTACAAAACAACCCTCCATGATTACAAATGAAAAAACAAAACAAAACCTAATATTGGCTTGTGGGTTCCCCAGAATAGCAATATGTTCATTTTCTCAGAAACCAAATGCCCTTTACAAACACTGACCAATGCCAAGGTCATTCTACACCAGATATTCTAAAAATGGCATACTTTTTCAAGTGAACTATCTTTATTGGTCAGACACATGACCTTGGAGCCAAGGCAGCAGGATTTATTTGAGAGAAATTCAGCAACCATTATAGAGTCAGTTCTGCCAGAGAGAGTTGCTAATAAGGACCAGGTCAGGGGTTCAATCCTTTTGTGGATCTTTTACGTTCACCTCTTATTGGACCTTCTTGGCACTATAGCTGGAGCCAGTCTTCCCACCAGCACAGCAAAGGCTATAGGGAAAAAAAGGGGAGCAGAGGGCAAGGTTTTGCAGAAACCATCTCTATTTGTTAAAGTCCTCCACGCACTAACTAGATGTGGGTTTTTCTGTCACATTCCATTCCAAGAGACAGGAAGCCTTGCTTTGACTCACAAAGCCTATTCTGAACCTGTGTTCATTGCAACACAAAGTTGCAATGAAAGGGCTCAATCAAATCAATGATTGAGGAGGTGGGCAGAGGAGAAATACATGTGTACAGATTTGAAGTTCAAGGACACAAGGGTATTATGGTATTTGTATTTTCAAAAAGATGTGTTTCTGGTGTTAAAAGTAAAAAGGAAAGGAGGTGGAAGGAAAAGAAGAAAGGAAAACATTCACTTTTATTAAGCACTATGAGAACTACTTCATGTAATCCTTTTATTTAGCCACCCATTAACTATTTCTACTATGCTAATAAGCATTGGGAACCAGAGGAAAAAGACAGCCAGTGTTCCTTGTTTTCATAGAATTTACCCTCCGGTACGGGAAACAAATGTTGAACAATTAATTACAAGTGTGACATGTGTTATAAAGACAAGAGCAAAGGGTACTAGAGAGGCATATGGCAAGGAAGAGTTCCAGTGAAGATTTCTGAGTATAAAAATACAGAAGCCACTTCTCACTAAATTTAAAATGAAATGAGCTTATGAAATGAATATTGACAGTTCCCAGCAACCAAGAAAGAAGATAGTATCCAGGCGTCTTATGCCACAGATGTTCATGATTGGTTACAAAATGCTTGAATCCTTTCTTGAAAACTCAATAATGGTTAAACTCAAATTGCATTCCTTCTAATACCCTTTATTTTTCAATCTTTTTGAAGTCTTACTGGTTTTTTTTTGTGGGGGGATACAACTACTTTTTCAGTGTTTCACATTTTAAGACCCTGAGGATAATACCCAATGAAACATATTCTGACTACCGGAGGAATGAGAGAGAGTAAAAGATATATGATATTAGGTATATGAAATATATTTTGGTGCAGTTAAGCCACCAAGCTCACACATATAATAGCTTAAATAAAGGTGATTTTTAAACATTTTTAATTTACTTAAGATTTTATTCATTTATCTTTCAAGAGAGAAGAGCAGTGAGGGAGGAAGAAAGGGGGAGAAACATCAATGTGTGGCTGCCTTTCATCTGCCTACAGCTATGGACCTGGCTGGAGATCTGATTATGTGCCCTGACTAGAAATCAAACCAGTGACTCTTCGGTTTGCAGGCTGGTGCCTAGTCACTGAGCCATCAGCCAGGGCCTGATATTTGGATATGAGTAGAGAAGGGGTATAAAAAAATCCTCAAGAAGAGCCCTGGCTGGTAGCACAGTGGTTAAGGTGTCGGTCTTCAAACCCAAAAGTCACAGGTTCAATTCCCCAGCCAGGGCACATAACAAGGTTGCAAACCAGGTCTCCAGTCAGATCTGTGGCTGGAGTCAGGTGAAAGGCAACCATACATTGAAAAAAAAAAAAAAGAAAGAAAAGAAAGAAAAAACAAATCCTCAGGAAGAGATGACTTAAACCAGATTTTTTGCAGAGGCCTCATCCCATCTCCTGCAGAACAATAAGATATTTCATATTTGGAAACATGTGAGAAAGACCCTGAGATCTCTAATGGAAGACAATACTGAAAGGTGGCTATTTGGCACTAGTAGTAACAAGAACTAACTGAACGTGAATGATTAATGTTATTACAATTCAATGTTTTATCCTGGATTTGGGGTTGAGCAGTCTGAGAAAACTCAGGATATATATTGAGGTTTATCCATTGTTAATATAATGAAAACAGATTGCATGACATTGATATAACCTGGCAGCCATGCAGAGTGGACTGGAATTCGCATGAGTGAACAATGTCTTCATTGTTCTAGTCAGTAAGTGAGCATGGGTACTGTGTGGCTATCACATTCAAAATGATTGAATATGTAGAGCAATGAATCTGCACCAAATTTTACATTAAGCTTGAACATTCCTCCATGGAAACTATTCTGATGACTCAGAAGGCCACAGCTATGAGCAACTGGTGATTGGCAGCTTCCCCATGACAACATGCCCACTCATGCATCACATCCTGTGCAGAATTTTTTGGCAAAACACCAAATCATCCAGGAGACTCAGCACTCCTACAGCCCAGGTTTGGCACCAGCAACTTCTGGCTTTTCCCAAAACTAAAATCACCTTTGAAAGGAAAGAGATTTCAGACTATCGGTGAGATTCAGAAAAATACAACAGGACAGCTGATGGAAATTGGGAGAACTGTGTGAGGTCCCAAGGTACCTACTTTGAAGCAGATTGAGGCATCATTGTCCTGTGTACAATGTTTCTTGTATCTTGTGTCTTCTTCAATAAATATCTCTATTTTTCATATTATATGGCTGCATGCCTTCTAGGCAGACCTCGTATATGATTCTGTTACCCCTAACATTTTGGCAAGAGATGGTATGTAAAAATAAAAAATGAATCCTAGGTAAAATTAAATGTTTCCTTTGGAAACACCCCCTTTTATCCATATGACTTCATTTGAAAATTATTTAAATGCTATGGGTATCCAGAAATTATGGATAACTGAAAACCTACTTTGGTTGGGAATTCAGGCTGGTGCAGCCACTGTGAAAAACAGCACATGGAACTCCCTTCGATGCAGTGATTCCACTTCTGTGAACATATCCTAGGAATCTTAAAACACCAATACAAAAATATATGCGCTCTTATGTTTATATAGTAACATTATTTACAATAGCCAAGATCTGAAAACAGCCCACATGCCCATCAGTAGACGACTGAATAAAAAAGCTATGGTACATTTACACACTGTATGCAGCAATGAAAAAAGGCACTCTTACCATTTTGTGACAACATGAATGGACATGGAGAATATTATGCTATGTGGAATAAGCCAGCCAGTGAAAGACAAATACCATATTATTTCACTTATCTGCGGAATCCAATGAACAAAATAAACTAACAAAACAGAAACAGAAGCACAGATACATGGAACAGACTGATCGTTGTCAGAGGGGTGGGGTGAGGCAGATGAAAGAAGGTGAAGGGATTAGTCAAAGGGCATTTACGCATGACCCATGGACACGGGCAACACTATGGGGGTTGTCTGAGGGAAGGGGTGCTTGGTGGCGATGTGCAAAGTGGGAAAAAGAGGGAACAACTCTTTTGTTTTTATGTAATAGCATAAACAATGAAATACAATTAAAAAATTGAAAACATACTCTTTGTGCTTCCATAATTTCCAAACTTATTTTTTATCCTCTTTATAAAAATGTGAACTGAAATTTTCTTGAAAAATGGAAGAAAGAATTTCTCCTCTATTAGATTACTTCTCAATTATTCATGTAAATGGAAATATATGAGGTTTGGAATAAATGAGAGCTCATGAAACCAGCAAGAGAAATTCACAGAACAACTGTGCCTTCTGCTTAGAGAAGGATCATAAATCACATCAGGGCCTCCTTTCTCCCAATTTGCACACAATATTAAATAATGGAATATAATTTGAATTCTCACTGTCAAAGAAGCTAGCAGGGTCACCTACATCTTTCTAGTCATTCATCACTTTCTTTTCTTAAATCATTTTCATTGTTATTCTTTTACAGTTTCCCAATGTTTCTCCCTTTGTGCTCCTCTGCCCATACCAACCTTCTCCCACAGTTAATTCCCACACTGTTTTCCCTGTCCATGGGTCATTCATACATGTTATTTGTCTAGTTTCCTCCCCTTCTTTCCACTATTATCTCTCTCCCCTCTTTTCTCTGGTCACTTTCAATTTGTTCAATGTTAAAATGTTCCTGGTTCTGTTTTGTTCATTAGGCTCCTCCTGTAGGTGACACCATATGGTATTTGTCTTTCACTGCCTGGTTTATTTCACATAGCATAATATTCTCCAGTTTCATCCATGCTGTCATAAAAGGTAGGAGTTCCTTCTTTTTGCTGCATTGTATTCCATTGTGTAAATGTACCACAGTTTTCGTTTGTTTGTTTGTTTGTTATCCAGTCATTCACTTACAGACTCTTAGGCTATTTCCAGCACTTGGCTATTGTGAATAGTGCTGCTATGAACATAGGGGTGCATAGGTTCTTTTAAATTGGTGATTTGGGATTCAAAGGGGATATTCCCAGCAGTAGAATTGATAGGTCAAAAGGCAGTTTCATTTTTTTAGTTTTTAAAGGAAATTCCATACTTTTTCTACAGTGTCTGTACAACTCTGTATTCCCACTAACAGTCATTTGGGTTCTCTTTTCTTCACATCCTCACCAGCACTAATTTGTTGATGTATTAATTATGGTTATTCTACAGGTATGAGTTGGTATCCCATTGTGGTTTTAATTTACATCTCTTTGATGGATAGTAAGGTGAACATTCTTTCACATGTCTACCTACATGTTCTCCTTGGAGAAATGTCTGTTTGGTTCTTTTGTCAATTTTTTTTGTTGTTGTTGTTGGACTGTTTATTATTCTGGTGTTGAGTAGTCTGAGTTCTGTATATATTTTAGAGATCAAACACTTATCTGGTATATCATTGGCAAATATGTTCTCCCATAGGGTCAATTCATTTTTCATTTTAATGATGATTTCTTTAGCCATGCAGAAACTATTTACTTTGATACAGTCTCATTTGTTTATTTTTTCCTTTATTTTCCTTGCTCTAGGAAAAATATTGTTTTCCTAAAAAAACATGGGCAAAAATATTGTTACATGGGATAGCTGAAATTTTCCTGCCTGTGTTTTCCTGTAGGACTTTTATGGTGTCATGATTTATATTTAAGTCTTTTATCCATTTTTAAGTTTATTATGGTGTATCATGTAAGTTGGTGGTCTAGTTTCAGTTTTTATGGATGTTCCAGTCCAGTTCTCCCAACACTACTTATTGAAGAGGTTATCTTTACTACATTTTATTCTCCTACCACCTTTGTCAAATATTAATTGACCATAGACTTTGGTTTATTTCTATGTTCTTTATCCTAGTCCATTGATATACAGTGTCTGTTCTTATGCCAGTGCTAGACTGTTTTGATTATAGTGGCCTTGTAGTATATTTTGATATCAGATATTGTAATCCCACCTAGTTTGTTTTTATTTCTCAAAGTTACTGAGGCTATTTGGGGTCTTTTTTTAAAAAAAATCTTTTTACTGCCTTGGTTGGTGGCTTAGTGGATAGGTGCTGGCCTGTTTAACTCAAAGGTTTCTGGTTCAATTCCCAGCCAGGGCACATATCCAGGTTGCAAGCCAGGTCTCCAGCCAGGTCTATAGCTGGAGGCAGGTGAAAGGCATCCATACATTGATGTTTCTCTCCCTTTCTTCCTCCTTCCCTGTCTTCCTCTCTAAAAATAATGCATAAAATCTTTTTAAAATATATTACTTAAGAAGAGGGATGGGAGAAGGTAGAAGAGGGTATATAGGGAATAAATGGTGATGAAAGGAGACTTGACTTGGGGTCGTGAACATACAATATAATATACAGACAATGTATTATAGAATTGTACACTAGAAACCTACATAATTTTAGTAACCAACATTGCCTCAATAAAATTTAATTTAAAAATAGAGAATAAAAATAAAATAAAAATATTACTTACCTAAGTGCCCATCGGTGGATGATTAGATCAAAAAACTTTGGTACATTTACACAATGGAATTCTATATGGCAGAAAGAAAGAAGGAACTTGTACCCTTTGCAACAACATGGATGGAACTGGAGAGTATTATGCTCAGTGAAGTAAGCCAGTCAGTGAAGGACAGGTATCATATGATCTCACCCATTATGGGACAATAATGAGCAAAACTAACAACAAGCAAAACAGAACCAAGTGTATGAATACAAGGAATAGG